>CAUOFW020000001.1:365984-442630 GCA_963454935.2 Ilex paraguariensis
TTGGGGATATCTTTCCATCTTGGCATGCCACTCTTTTTGGAAAGTATTAATCAAGCTTGGAGAAAGGTCAAAGATTGGGGGATTCTTATCACAATCATGGAAGGAATTTGAAGACCAATACTCCTATTCTTGGAAGGATTATCTTCTGGAATAATCTACAATAATTATGTTATTTCCTTTATTTTAAATTTTTGGAATTACTGTTCATGCCTTCCTTGGAGGCCAAGATTTGTAGCCTATAAAAGGCCATTTAGTTAAATGAATAAAACAGGAAATTTTTTTGAGAGCAAAAGCTTTGTGAGTTGCGAGTTTTCTCCTCTTGTTCTTTTGTGAGCACTCAGCTTATCAAAGGAACCAAGGTTTCTCGAGATAGGTTCTCGTTGGGTCGTGGGTTTCAAACCAAGGTTTCTTGAGACAAGTTCTCATTTGGTCTTGGGGATTTTTCCTTTTCCACTTGAACTTTGGCTTTCTTGGGTTTGAATCAACTTGTTCGTGGGTTCAAGGAGCTTTATCTCTACGGATTCACATTAGTTGGTATCATAGTTTAGGCTCCAAATCAGATTTTATCTTTCTTTTCTAATTTGTTCATTCCCCTCTTGTTGGGTGAACCTAGAAGATCACAAGTTGGTCTATCTTTGTTTGACCTTCCATTCCCATATTTCATGTATTTTTGTGTTTCTTGATATTCTCTTGTTCTTGTTCTTTTGACTGGGGTGTGATGAGCTAAAAAAAACCAAAAAAAAAAGTAGAAAAATAGAAAAAAAAAAATTTGCTCATTCACTTCCATATCCTTTGTTGGGTGACCTTGATGACAGTAAGTCAATAAAATATATTGATTGGTTTTTGAATATTACTATTATTGCTAATGCTATTATTTTTTTTATACCATACAATATCCCAGAGTCTTATCGTAGTTTTCAAGTCTATTTGCTTCTTAGAGTCTTTTGGGATTCATGCGCTAACTTCAATGAGCACTCTCTTTATTGGACTATTTGTCTCATGTCAAGGACTTTGACTTCTCGGGGATCTTGGTTGTCTGGGGCTACACCGAGGCCAAAATTTGGTTTGCATTGCGGTGTTCCTTAGGAATTTGATTGAGGGGAAAAGCCTCATTGAAGGGTGATACACGAGTGAACATTATTGAGTGCATACACGTGAGAGAATGTGTGAGGAAATTTCTTTATTACTAACATTTTTCTTTTCTTACAGATATACCCTAACAATGTCTTCAAAAGAAGGCTTTGGAGAAGAAAAGGGTGGTGCTGGATTTGATGAGGAGTTTACCTTGTGTGCAGTGTTTCAAAAATTGTAACAAATGTCCTTACAGTTCGAAAATATGGAGGACAGAAGTACTAGACAAGAAATGACCTTACAAAACATGCAGGGGGGACGAGGAGGACCTCGAGCTAACCCTAATGAAAACATGGAAGAAGAGGATTTCATGGGATTTTATGATGGTGATGGCGATCGGGATAGGCGTGCAGTGTTCCAATTTTAGCCTAGGAGGAAGGAGGCCTTAGAAGACCCTATATCGGTCATGAGGGTATGGATGGAGATCTTGGGAGCATCAAGATGAAGATTCCTTCCTTTCAAGGCAGAAACTATTTGGAGGCATACCTTGAGTGGGAGAAAAAGATTGAACTCAACTTTGATTGCCACAACTATTCAAAGGAGAAAAAGGTAAATTTAGTGGTGATTAAGTTCATGGACTATGCCATTATTTGATGGAACCAATTGGTTACCACTAGGCGGAGAAATCACGAGAGACCTATTGATACTTGGGACAAGTTAAAGGCTCTCATGATGAAGCGATTCATTCTGAGCCATTACTATCGCGAGTTTTTCCAAAATCTCCAAAGCCTCTCATAAGGCTCTAGGAATGTTAAGGACTATCACAAGGAGATGGAAGTGGCCATGATTAGGGCCAATGTGGAGGAGGATCATGAGGCCACCATGGCGAGGTTCTTAAACGGCCTAAACCATGACATAGCCAATAAAGTAAGGTTACAACACTATGTTAAGCTAGAGGACATGGTACACATGGCCATGAAGGTGGAAAGGCAACTCAAGAAGAAGGGGACTACAAGATACACTTCCACATCATGGAAGCCAAAGTGAGAAAGCAAAGGAAGGAGCGAGGGAGAGATTTCCAAAGCAAGAGTTGAACCACCAAAAAGAGGTAGACGGGAGGAAGGCCCTAGCAAGCCCAAAGTCGAGTCCTAACCTTCATAGAATAGGGATGTCAAGTGCTTCAAGTGCATGGGATTGGGCCAAATATCCTCACAATGCCTCAACAAAAGAGTAATGATCATGAGGGACAATGAAGAGGTGGAGACTGATGATAAGGATGTTGATAAGGCCAAGTCCGAACTTTTGGAGGACAGGGTTGATGGAATGGAGGATGCTATTTATGGTGAATCTCTTGTTGCTCGAAGGCACTTAGCATGCAATCCAAAGTTAAGGATGAGGAGCAAAGAGAAAACATCTTCCATACACGATGCTTCGTGTATGGAAGATCTTGGGGATATCTTTCCATCTTGGCATGCCACTCTTTTTGGAAAGTATTAATCAAGCTTGGAGAAGGGTCATAGATTGGGGGATTCTTATCACAATCATGTAAGGAATTTGAAGACCAACACTCCTATTCTTGGAAGGATTATCCTCTGGAATAATCTACAATAATTATTTTATTTCCTTTATTTTAAATTTTTGGAATTACTTTTCATGCCTTCCTTGGAGGCCAAATTTTGTACCCTATAGAAGGCCATTTAGTGCAATGAATAAAACATGAAATTTTTTTGAGAGCAAAAGCTTTGTTAGTTGAGATTTTTCTCCACTTGTTCTTTTGTGAGCACTCGGCTTATCAAAGGCTTGCAACTTTTGTGGTGCCTCTTTGCAACCAAGGTTTCTCAAGATAGGTTCTCGTTGGGTCATGGGTTTCGAACCAAGGTTTCTTGAGACAAGTTCTCGTTGGGTCTTTGGGATTTTTCCTTTTCCACTTGAATGTTGGCTTTCTTGGGTTTGAATCAACTAGTTCGTGGGTTCAAGGAGCTTTATCTCCATGGGTTCACATCAGAATGGATCTTTGTGTATTAAAAGAGTGAAATGAAACAATTGGTTAAACTTCCTTTTTATTTTTTTGGATAGAATAGAGTTCTACCATTAGGAAGCACATTTCGACCTACTGGTAGCTCTAAAAATAATTTCAAAAATTTCCTATTTTTTTCCTTTTTTTAGAATTGAATTAAAAACTAAATAAATACCTAAGTCCAAAGTCTCAAAAAAAAAAATACACAATAAATGCCTTTAATCACATTCCATATGTGCCAAAAATTCAAGGTATATGCAATGCAATTTATTCCCCAAAAGACATATATAATGAAAAGGAATTTAAAGCATAATAAAAAAACAATCTAATAAATATAATATGCATTGCAATTTATTCCCCAAAAGATATATACAATGAAAAGGAATTTAAAGCATAATAAAAACAATCTAATAAATATAAAAAAAATAACCACTTTTGTAGGCAATCGCGAATGCATTTAGCCTTTGCACTAAGTCGTTAAACCGTAGGTTACCCCAAGTGGGTCGGTGTTGTCTCATGAATGTTTCCAGAGAAGATACCTGTTAACTTCAATTTATCTATCTGAAGTACACTATTATTCCATAATTACTATGAAATTAAAGACATGCTATAGCACTCAAAATTAATCTACCCAAAGCTCCCTTACAAACTTAAATGCTACGTAAGAGTATTCACAGTCATTTTAGCATCCAAAATTCTTATGTGTGTGGTATGATCATTCAATTCAAAAGATGCATCAAACAAAATTCTTATTCCTATTACCTTTCCAAGGCTAGTTTCAATGCCAATCTCACCAAGGTTTTCTCATTCAGAAAAGAAAATTCTTTGACTATGGTGATTGTTTCACTTATAAGTATATGTGAGGATCGAAGATATCTAGTCAAAAGAAGTTATACTCATATATGTCTTAACAAGACAAAATATAAATCAAATGAAATGACATGATCATAATTTCTTGATTTATTCCATCAACCCTAATCTTCGAACATCATCCGGTCATGTGTATATGGCTTATCTGTATAGGGGAGTGTCACTCTCCCTCGGAATGATGTAAGAAATGGGGTAAATGTGTGTTTGGGACGAAAATGTGTGTGTGTACAAAAGTGCTCTCCAAGCGTAGAGAGACTTTCGAGGGTAGTGTTTTACTTGGAATTTGTATTTCAAGGTCGTCTCCTCAAGGAAAGAAGAAAATTATGTTGAAGGCAATTTTGGTGAAAAGGAAAAAGTGCAAAAATCTTTGAGTTTGAGTTTTGGTGAATTGTGTTCTTGATGAAAATGAAATAGAAACAAGTGTTGGCTAATCCAAAGAGGTCATTCCAATGGGAATTCCAAATCAACCCAAGACCTTCCTCCAAGGGTGCCTAAATGTCTGATTGATTCGTGGGAAGCAAGAGAGTAAAATGGAGGTGAGGATTCAAGTATACCCTGAGACAAATCTATGGTGTATTAATAACTCACAATCACGTCTACACTCAAGCTAGTCAAACCAAATCATCATACATTACGAAGAGGAATGAAAAATGGTTGATTTAGCATACCCACGAGGAACCCTCCATTAGATTAGTCAACTTGAAGCTTAGCTACTCATATTTAATGCAACAACATAAATACAGGAAAGAGACATTGTAAAGAAATGAATATTGGAGGTTGGATTGATACAAGAAATCTTAAACTATGAAGAAAAACATTCAATACCCATTGTAAAAGCTTGAAATGAAGAAAACTTAATACAACATTGGTGAAATCCAAAATGTAGAACTAAACTTGCAATGTACTTGTAATAAATGACATTAAAGACATTAAATGAAGCTTACATAAGTCTTACAGGAGATTACAAGTGAAATGGATGGAAGAAAATACGAAAACATAAATTTCTCTCCCTAGAACTTCATCTTCCTCTTTGAGCTTCCCTCTCTATAATGCAATACATTCTCTATATTCATGAATGAAACTTGCAAATACATCCATGGAGGTCCTCCTGGGTGTGGTACATCCCTCCCATCCATAGGAGATTGAAATGATGGCTTTGGGCTGGCTAGGACAGCCTACCGAGCAACTCCCAGGCTTCTCCTTTTCTCTCTTCTCTTCATTAATGCATAAGCCTTCAGAGTCCAACGTTAGGGTTGAGGAGGCATGCCTATGTGCAAGGAGTGTCAGGGAACAAGTGAGACACCCATAGGTACGACCCCCAGGTGGCAGATCTTGAGTTACATAATTTAGCATTTTTCAGCAAAACCTACTGGTAGTTTTCCAGTAGAAACCACTCTAGTAGCCAAAACCTACTAGTAGTTTTATTTAAAACCTACCGGTAGGTTTTAACTGGTTTTGCTCAATTCTTGGTTCTTTCACCTTCCAAGCCATCGTCAAGCCTCCCTCTCAACTCCATTGACCTTAAGCACCATGATAAAGGCCTAGCATGCACCAATTAAGCTCTTTTACCTGCAAACACACCGAAAGCTCATTAAAAGCTCAAAACATTGCAATTCTCCTCATTTTCACCACAAAAGAGAGTATAAAAGGAGTGTAAATGCACACATGATATGCAATATTTCGTGCTAATCACACCCCCCCAACTTGAGCTTTACTAGTCCCTAGCAAAGTTTTCTTTCAAACTAACGAGTATGAAACTACATCAATCTATTTACACAAGTAATTCACCAAACATTCAAAATAAAAAAATCACAATGCAATTAATGAAATGAACTTGGGCAAGATGGAACAACAACTGTGGCACTTCGTTAATTTCTTTCAAAAGTTGAGTACATGGAATTAGTATTCAAAAAGAGACAAAACGACCTAAAATTCCTAAAGACTCTTCTACTAGGCCGCTAACTCCACTCTTAGCTATGTACAACCTAAATAAAAAAGGACAAAAAACAATAGCGCCCTTCGCATCATCTCCGTCTCCCCCATCTCCGTCATCGCACTCCCTAGTGTCATCCTCAGTGTCCTCATCCTCTTCGTCACCATCATCCTCGTTTGAGTATCCCACCTCAACAATAATGGATGCTGAGGGGGAGAAGTAGAAGGTTTAGCAACAGGAGGTGGTGGTCCACTGGGGATCGGCTCACCAAGGAATGTATGATGGAATAATCGGATCATCATCGCTGATATCCCATGAATTGTCTCCTCCAACGCATCCAAGTGCTAAGATATTGTGCGCACAAGAGCTAAAGTGGATGGCCTAGGAGTAGATGGACCTGTATAGGAAGGTCCTATGGTTGATGACTCCGGTCTTAGAACCCTAGCACACTCACCTTGACTCATGGCATACCTCTTGCTACTGCTCGCCTTCCCTATGGCCCCGGTCTTAGGAGGAGTCAACTTGCCAAAGGCATAACACTTTACCTTGAAATGGTCACACATCCAGCTGACTAGATTTCCAAATAGGAGGTTCGCCTTCGGCTTTCTAGCCTGTGCGAATTCCTTCATCACCTCCCATATTAAGAGTGCTATGTCTAAAGCCTTCCCAATCATCACCGTATCCAAGAGAGCGAGCTTTTCCACGTTTGGGTTCTTCTTGGCCCCCCTGGGAAGTAAATTGAATCGTTCCCCTAAATTGAGTCAGGTCCTCGTACATCGAAGGCACATACTCTAGGATAGTCTTGATCCTAGGAATGTTTTGTGGCTACACTAAGGTGGAGGGAGGTGGCCACTCATACTTCATTAGAGTGGCAATCATGGCAGGGGTCACATCAAAAGTCTTGCCCCTCATATTAGTTCTCAAAATCTCCGCGTCCTCGCCCATCACCTTGAGTTTTTGGTAAAACTCCTGACATAACTCCAAATTGAACCCACTCAAGGGCTCAAACCAAATTCCAATCCCGTGGGCCTCAATGATCCTCACAACATCGTTGTTCGAACCCAATGATATCCTACCCACAAACCGTTCACTGGTTATGCTCTTTTCTTCGATGTTTTGGTACTGAGCATCGTTCCTAGCCTTCTTCCTTCACTCACCCCAATTTCCACTCGACTCCCCGCTTCTCTTGCGGGCACTAGCACCCTCAAGCTAAGGAGAACTTGGCCCAGTGCACTTGGTGTGGGCCATGCAAATAAACAGTGCCCCACACCTTAAGAGTGACAAAAGAGCCAAAAACTACCCCTCAATCGGGTCCACAACATCACAGATGATCCTCCCCATGCGAGCCATTGCAAAGATTTTGGAACTTTTGAAAATTTTTAAAGAGGTTAGGGCTTGGGGTAAAATTCTACAAAACTAGTGTTTAAATGATGAAATCCTAAAATCTTCACTAAAAACCACTCAATCAACAACCCTAGCAATGAGAGAGGAGAGATAAAGGCTATGGGTGAGGGATTTTAAGGCTTAGAGATGCTTTGAGGGAGAGATAAGTGTCTTAGGGTTTGCAACTTAGGGAGACAATGAACAGTTCTCCTAAAAAAATCTGATTAAAACCCTTAATTTTGGCATTCTGGGCAAAACCTACTGGTAGGTTTTAGTCCAGTGAGCAAAAACTACCGGTAGTTTTTCAGCAGGTTTAGGACCAGTGTGCAAAACCTACCGGTAGTTTTATGTACAAAACTATCGGTAGGTTTTCACTTATTTACAAAAACATGTGCTCTCCACTTCATTTCAACTCCTACACATTCTAGCACTCTATTTATGATCTTTACTCCACCCAAAACTTGTGCTACACTTGTAAACCACAATTTGAGCCATCATACCCCAAGTCATTACCGAAATTGCAATATGATTTACAATCTTGATGCTTTCAAAACACAAGTTGTAGATTTCTACATTTAACTACTAAAATGAACACCCAAAATGTTAGACACATATTCAAATAACAAGGGCATTCCTAATTCCCACAAATATCAAAAGCTTGAGCAATATTCCCCTATCATGTAAGCATAGGGCTACCTAACACATCATTCAAATACCTGAACAAAGCATCCATGAGCATCACCATGACTTTAAATGCTAGTCTAGAGTATGCACCTACACATTCATTTTCAAACTCATGAGTGTGTGAAATGGACATGTAATTTAAGTATTTATACAACGGAATTCACATTCGATTGACTAGCCAAATTTAGCTTTGATGCAAAACTCACCAAGGGTCTCTCTTAACAATGAATCACACTCTAGTTATCCTGTCATGCTCTCGATGTGTACATGTGAGATAGAATCTTCTACACAAAATGAATTATGGTCACATAATCCAAAAATGAAGTTCATGCATGAAAATGAAACGGCCTGTACATAATCTAATGAAGAGAATGCTAGGACATTAGATAGTAAAACCAACTTCTCTTTTCTTTAAACGTATGCATCTCTTATGCTTCTCTAGATCATTTAGGACTTTCACGGGTTTTAATGAGGCTTTGGGGTGATATCTAGGTACTTGAATGAAGGAAAGAGGACAACAAAGAGGGTTGTTTCGAATGAATGACTTTTGTTTCAAATATTCCCCTTTTCATTGGCCTTTCAGTCTAACACAATCACCACACCCTTTATTTTTTTCTCTCTCTTTTCCTTAACATTTTCCTTTTATTTTGTCATTCTTTTCTTATTTTCACCCCCTTTTTTCTCATTTTCTTGGATTTTAATTATTTTTCCATTCAACTCTTTGAGTTTCAACATCATTCATCCCTTTTGTTTGAGTTTCGACACCATACTTCCTTCTCTTTTCTTTCACTCATATTCAGCTCTAGGAACAACTAATGTGAGGTAGATTTTTATCATTTTGCACTAGCATGGTCAATTGTGTGGTATGAAAACGAATTTATAATTAAACCTCAATCACGACACTAGGGATAAACTTTCACAAGAAAAATGCTAAGGCTCAAAGTAAATCAAAGATGACCTAAGATCCTTTCTAGATGACCATGGGGGAGCACATTGCATTTCAAGACAAAATCAATCCACTACCCAAATGCACCTAGCCAAAACAAGCATAATGAGATTATTGAACAAATTTAGAATTTGAAAAATTGTTCCTTGAGTAAATGTAAGTTCCCTCCAACAAGAATTGGCACTAAAGCTCTCATGGTTCCTTAGTCATCTCCACTATTCATGTCAAGCACTAAAATATGAATCCAATTCGTAAATTGTCAAAATTACACATTCACAGTGCACTTAAGGTTGAGTTCAAAAGCAAATACATATGTGATACTCACGCATAGGATGAACTTCTATAAAGTGCTCATGTATTCAAGGTTCAACGCAAATGATCAACATATCAACAAACCTATAAGACTCTAAATAGGGGAATACATATCAATATTAATATATTGTTTACAAAAATTTTCAAAATTTTCACATAGTTTGCAACTAATGTAAACAAAAATCTATGTGATATGTGAAAGATGATTTTTTTAAAAATTTGTATTATCTGCAAAACTTTCCATAGACATTGGTGTATCATGCAAATGATGCACCTCACCCCTCAACTTGATTCATGCATTTTTCTCAGTGCAACAAAAAGGATATGATATGCAATAAAGGACTGTAAAAAAATAAGTAGGGTTAGAGAACAACTCGCACTTGAGCTTTGACAAAAACACCAATATATGCAACTAAGAAAACAAGACTATACGCAAAGATAAAATAACTAAACATAACATATAAGGTAAGTAAAAACAACTGTAGACTAAAGAACATAAGAACAGTTTTTCCTCTAGCAACTCCTGGTAAATCGGATCCACAAATTCTTATTCCACCCCTTGACCTTCAAAACCCTTAAAGAATGGCTTAAGTCTTTGGCCATTGACCTTGAATGTCCTGCCATCCTCAAGGTTTGTGACTTCCACAGCTCCATTGGGGTTGGCCACTTTGACAACATAGGGGTCATCCCAACGGGATCAGAGTTTTCCTTGAAAGATCGAGAGAAGAGAGTTATATAAGTGCACTTATTGCCCCGGGCTCAAATGATTTTCTTACAATGGATTTGTCTTGAAGGATCTTAGCCTGTTCTTTTGAAATTTTAAAGCTCTCATTCGCATCTCTTCGAATCTCTTACCATTCATTCATTTCTAGCTTTCTATTATCTCCAGCCATTCTCATGTTGATGTTCAAGGTCTTGATGGCCCAATAGGCCTTGTGTTCCATTTGAACTAGCAAATGGCAAGTTTTTCAATAGACAAGCCAATAGGGAGACAAACCTAAGATGGTGTTGTAGGTAGGGTGATAAGCCCATAGGGCATCGGTCAATCTAAATGACCAATCTTTCCTATTTGGGTTCATCGTTTTCTCTAGAATATTTTTAATCTCCCTATTGGCCAACGCAGCTTGGCTATTTGTCTGTGGGTGATATGTGGTGGATACCTTGTGTGTGACACTATACTTATAAATCAAAGATGCAAATGACCTATTACAGAAATGCGATCCACCATCGCTTATCATAGCACGAGGCATCCCGAATCTCAAAAATATGTCCTCCTTGAGAAACTTGACCATGACCCGGTGGTCATTGGTCTTGGTTGGGATAGCCTCCACCCATTTGGACATGTAGTCCACTGCCTATAGAATGTATAGGTAGCCAAATGATACGGGGAAGGGACCCATAAAGTCAATGCCCCAACATTCAAATATCTTAATCACAAGTACAAGGGAGAGGGGCATCATGTCCCTTCGGGTCACACTACCCAATCTTTGGCACCTATCACATTCCTTAGAAAATGAAACACAATCTTACTTTAATGAAGGCCAATAAAAACCTAACTGTAGAATTTTTGCCAAAGTCTTCTTAGAAGAGAAGTGGCCACTGCATGCTTTCGAGTGGCAAAATGCAAGGGCATCCCGTTGTTCATTTTTTGGTACACATCTCTACATGACTTGGTCAGGGCAACATTTGAACAGGTATGAGTTGTCGAAGTAAAAGTACTTCACATCTGCCATAAACCTTCTTCTATCCTCCGAGCTCCAATGCGGTGGTATTTGTCTTGTGGCAAAATAATTAGATATGTCAGCATACCAAGGACAAACAGAATGAATCGAAAGTAAATTCTCATCAGGAAAAGAGTCAGGAATAGGACTATGCTCATCAGCATCTTGCACCACAACTTAGGAAAAATGATTCGCCACCACGTTCTTCATTCCCTGCTTGTCTTTGATTATCAAGTTGAACTCTTGGAGTTAGAGGATCCACTTGAGAAGTCTTGGTTTGACATCCTGCTTAAACAACAGATACTTCAAAGAAGAGTAATCGGTATAGACTACTATCAATGAACCAATGATGCAGGACCAGAATTTATCCAATGCAAATACTACCGCTAGAAACTTCTTTTCAGTGGTGGCAATATTCATTTGAGAAGTGTTTTACTAGCATAGTATATTACATAAGTTCTCTTGTCCTCC
The DNA here is from genome assembly GCA_963454935.2 of Ilex paraguariensis. Taxonomy (NCBI): domain Eukaryota; kingdom Viridiplantae; phylum Streptophyta; class Magnoliopsida; order Aquifoliales; family Aquifoliaceae; genus Ilex; species Ilex paraguariensis. Next base: position 377,393 of record CAUOFW020000001.1, read on the forward strand.
CTTTAACCGAGCACTGTGTCGACTGCATAATCATTCACGTCACACATAAGCTCAAATGGTGAGTCCCACTTGCGTGATCGCATGATCGGAGGTGATATGAGCATGTTCTTTAATTTTTTAAAGGATGCCTCACAATCATCTAACTAAACAAATGGGACATCTTTTGAAAATAAGTTGGTCAAAGGTTGGGCCAATGCACTAAAGTCTTTAATAAAATGATGATAAAAGCAAGCTTGATGAAGAAACGACCTAATATCTTTGATAACCTTTGGCTTGGGGAGGTTGGAAATTGCATCTACCTTTGATTTGCTGACTTCGATTCCCTTTACCGAGACAATATGCTCGAGAACTATCCCTTGCATCACCATAAAGTGACACTTTTCCTAGTTGAGGACCAAGTTTTCTCCTCGCATCTTTTAAGATCTCTCTCTATGTTCTCCAGACATCCATTGACGGAATCCCCGAACACTGAGAAGTTATCCATAAACACTTCCACAATTTTCTCCACAATATCATTGAAAATCCCTATCATGCAACATTGAAAAGTCCCTAGGGCATTACACAACCCGAAAAACATGTGTTGGTAAGCAAAAGTATTGTAGGGGCAAGTAAAGGTGGTCTTTTCTTGATCCTCCAATGCGATCTCAATCTAGTTGTACCCGATGTAGCCATCCAAGAAGTAGTAAAATAGATGCCTAACTACTCTTTCCAACACTTGGTCAAGGAATGACAATGGGAAGCTATCTTTTTTCATACACAAGTTAAACTTTCGGTAATCAATACACACTCTCCATTTGGTGATCACCATTGTTGGAATAAGCTCATTCTCCTCATTTGCAACAACCATGACTCCCAATTTCGTGGGTACTACTTGCGTTGGGACAACCAACTTACTATCGACAATTGGAAAAATGATGCCCACGTTAAGTAGCTTAAGTACCCCATCCCTCAACACATCATTCATAATGGGATTGAGTCTCCATTGTGGTTGTGCAAATGAGGGGACTTATCCCCTTAATGTCGGCAATTGTCCAACCAATCGCTCCTTTGTGCCTCCTCAACACTTTCAAGAGATCCTCTTCTTACTTCATGTCTAAAGTTGAGCTAATGACCACCGTGAAGGTTTTGTCATCCCCAAGATATGCATACTTAAGATTGAATGGTAATGGCTTCAACTCCAAAATGGAATTTTTTATGGTTGATGGGAAGATCTTCTTGTCTAGATGTAGAAGTTTCTCAAATGTAGGGGTCCATTTTTCCACCCCAATTGATCCTCCAACAATGTGTTGATCCTATTTACTTCATTCATTTCCTCAGTATCCCCTAGTTGTTTGCACAAATTGAATACATTGAAGTTCATAGTCATGCTCCCAAAAGTAAGCTTCATCAGTCCATTCCTGCAATTAATAACAGCATTAGAAGTGACAAGGAACGGTCTTCCTAATATGACGGGAATTTGTGAACCAGGGTTAGCAACTTGGTGAGTTTCAAGCACAATAAAATTGACTGGGAAATAAAAATTATCCATTTGCACCAAGACATCCTTCACTACTCTCTTAGGTGTTCGAATACTTTGGTCCACCAACTGAAGAGTGATTGGGGTTGGCTTCAACTTTTTAACTTGGAGTTGTTGGTACACTGAGTAGGGTAGGAGGTTGACACTTGCCCCCAAATCAAGAAGAGCTTGGTCCACCCAGCACTTCCCTATTGTGATGGAAATGGTAGGGATTTTGGGGTCCTTGAACTTTGGTGGGGTGTTCGTCCTCAAGATTGAGCTCACCTACTCGGTGAGGAATTCCTTCTTGTGAACATTCAATTTTCTCTTCACTGTGCACAACTCCTTCAAGATCTTGGAACATGATGGGATTTTATTTATAGCATCGAGGAGTGGAATGTTGATTTTAACCTGCTTGAACATTTCAATTGTATCAGAATAGTTAGCCACCTTCATGGGTGGCTTCAAACGATTGGGAAAAAGGGCAGGAATGGGGGATGCATGCACACTTTCATCACCCAATTTTTTCTTCTCACTCACCTCACCCCCCTCGATATCAACCTTTGTCTCTTTCTCTATTGGCAATGTGGCATTGGGTGAGACTTTTGGCACAATGGTCTTATCAATTTATTGGCCACTTCAAAGGGTGGTGACCACCTTGAGTTACTCACAACTCTCCTTTATGGGCTCCGATGACTAAATGACATGTTGACCTCTAGGGTTTTCTTGGGGTTGAGCGGAGAATTTTCCATTCTCTTGTTGTGATGTCCCCATGGAATTTGTCAACTTTGTGAGTTGAGTCCTAACGTCATTAAATGTTGTGGCATTTTGATTGTTGATGCCAATTTGGACTGGATTAAATTATAAACCACTTCCTCCAACTCTTATGGGGAGGTTGGTAGGTGGGAGGATTGGATGGTCCTTGGAAAAAATTTTGTAGATTGGACCAGGGGTATTGAGAGCTAGACTCTTGACCTTGGCTTTGGTATTGACTTTGCTTAGGACGCATGGGAGGTGAATATCCATTAGAACCATAAGGAGTGGAATTCTCATTTCTCTAACAAAATTTTGGGTGATTACCCCAACCCGAATTATAAGTATTTGGTGCGGGGAAAATGATTTCCTTGTTTGGTTAAAGGCATTGACTTGCTCATGGTACACTTCCTCAAGCATTGGAATGTTAGGGCACTCCGATATGGAATGCTCCACACTCTCACAAATTAAGCAAGATTTCTCTGTCTTTGAAATATTGGACACCTTGTGTCTTCTTTTGACCTCAAGACTCTCAACATTTCAGGAAAATTTGGAAATTTTGGAAAGTAAGTCTTCCCAGTTCCTCAAATCATACATTCCCCCCATATGGTTGATTACTACCTGGAGAAAACCTTGGTACATCAGTGGGATCCGTAATATCCCAAGATTGTGCATTTTGTGCTAATGTATCAAAGTATTCGGTACATCGGTGGGATCCGTAATATCCCATGATTGTGTATTTTGTGCCAATTTATCAAAGTATTCGCAAGCCTTATCAGGGTCTTTGTTTAAAAACTCCTCATTACACATCATATCGATGAACTGTTGATAGCTTGGTGTGATTCCTTCATAGAAGAAACTTGCCAATTAGAATGGTTCAAAGCCATGGTGTGGAATGGATTGTAGTAATTCCTTGTAGCAATCCCAACATTAGTATAATTGCTCATTGGACTTCTCCAAAAAATTTTGAATGTGCTTTTTAAGAGTGGTGGTTTTAGGCACGGGGAAAAATTTATTTAAAAACTTAGAGAGCATTTGAGTCCAAGAGGTTATAGATCAAGGATTCAAGGAATTCAACCATGTTTTTGCCTTATCTTTCAGGGAAAATGGGAACAATTGTATTCTAGCTACGTCTTGCATACAATGATTAGTGAGAAAGGTTGCAACTATTTCCTCGAATTCCTTTATGTGCGAGTAAGGATTTTCCCTTTCAACTCCATGGAATGTAGGAAGTAGTTGCAACATTCCTGGCTTAGCTAGGAGGGCATGAGCTTGGACCAGTAGGAGAATGCACGAGGGGGTAGTGCTTCTAGTGGGTTGAAGGTAATCCCTCATTGACCTCACCAGAGGATCAATTGGGATGTTTTTCCCTTCATTCACATGAGGAGGATATTGCCTTCGAGGATTAGGCATTCTAGCATCTTGCACTCCCCCGTCCCTTTGACCATTCGGATTGACACCTACATTCTCAAAATTATCACCCACTTCCTTAGGTGGGTCTTGGTCAATGTACATGTTGGGGCCTAAAGGTTGTCTAACCAATCGATTTTGTTCGTCCCATCCTTACATAAAAAAAACAATCTACAAATGAAAAGACAAGGAAACAAAAGTTTATACAAGGAGCAACGTACCTCATCCCGTGATAAAAATCACAGTACTTACCTTCATTGTCTAAAAATCACCTTCTTAATTCAATGTTTTACCTTCCCCAGCAACAGTGCAAAAAATGCTTGATTTATTCCATCAACCCTGATCTCCGAATCTCACCCCATCATGCGTATATGGCTTATGCGTGTAGGGGAGTGCCACTCTCCCTCAGCATGATGCAAGAAATGGGGTAAAACGTGTGTTTGGGATGAAAATGTGTGTTTGTGTTTGTACAAAAGTGCTCTCCAAGCATAGAGAGACTTTTGAGGGTCATGTTCTACTTGGAATTTGTATTCCAAGGTTGTCTCCTCAGGGAAGGAAGGGAATTGTGTTGAAGGCAATTTTGGTGAAAAGGAAAAAGGGTAAAAATCTTTGAGTTTGAGTTTTGGTGTTTCGTGTTCTTGATGAAAATGAAATGGAAACAAGTGTTGGCTACTCCAAAGAGGTCATTCCAATGGGAATGCCAAATCAACCCAAGACCTTCCTCCAATAGTGCCTAAATGTATGATTGATTCATAGGAAGCGAGGGACTAAAATAGAGGTAAGGATTCAAGCATACCCTGTGACAAGTATACGGTGTATTAGGAAATAACATCTTCATCCACACTCAACCTAATCAAACCAAATCATTGTACACTAAGAGGAGGAATGAAAAAGCCTTGATTTAGCATATCCAAGAGAAACTCTCCCTTGGATTAGCCAACTTGAAGCTTATTGACTCATATTTAATGCAACAACATAAATAAAGGAAAGAGACATTGTAAAAAACTGAAGATTGGAGCTTCGATTGATACAAGAAATCTTAAACAATGAAGAAAAACATTCAATAGCCATTTTAAAAGCTTGAAATGAAGAAAACTTAATAAAACAATGGTGAAATCCAAAATGTAAAACTAAACTTGCAATGTACTTGTAATAAATGGCATTAAAGACATTAAATGAAGCTTAAAAAAGTCTTATAGAAAACTACAAGTGAAATGGATAGAAGAAAATGCAAATAACATAAATTTCTCTCTCTAGAACTTCGTTTTCCTCATTGAGCTTCTCTCTCTACAATGCAATACAATCTCTATATTCATGAATGGAACTTGAAAATTCATCCATGGAGGTCCCCGTAGGTGTGTGACAACCCTCCCATCCATAGGAGGCAGAAGTGATGGCTTTGGGCATGCTAGGACAGCCTACCCAGCAACTCCTAAGCTTTTCCTCTTTTATCTCCTCCTCATTAATGCATAAGCCTTCAAAGTCTAAGGCTAGGGTTGAGAAGGCATGTTTGTGTGTCAGGAGTGTCAGGGAACAAGTGCGAGACCCATAGGTGGGACCCCCATGTGGCAGAGCTTGAGTTGCAGAATCTGGCATTTTTCAGTAAAACCTTCTAGTAGTTTTCTGGTAGAAACCACTCTAGTAGCCAAAACCTACCGGTAGTTTTATGACAAACTTACTGGTAGGTTTTATCTTGTTTTACTCAATTCTTGGTTCTTTCACCTTCCAAGCCATCATCAAGCCTCCCCCTCAACTCCATTGACCTTAAGCACCATGGTAGGGGCCTAATATGCCCCAATTAAGCTCTTTTACCTGCAAACACACCGAAACCTCATTAAAAGCTCAAAACATTGCAATTCCCCTAAGTTTTCACCACAAAAGAGAGTATAAAAGGGGTGTAAATGCACACATGATGTGACGTCCCAAAATTTGGGGGTCTGTTGATTACCCATCAACCCGCAGAATACCCGTGGATACCGAGTAGCTCAATATCACACCGTTATACCCCATTTACCAAGGTCCTTAATTTAACAAAATTTGAGCAGAGTCTCCTTTGTACGGGGAGCTCTACCCAAAACACAACCTGTGCAATATACATTAACATGACCCATCCGAGACCTCATATAACACAATGACCACACAGGGTCCATTTATAAGTATAACTTGACCACACCGGGTCCAATTATAATTAAACATTGGCCACACCGGGTCCAATTATCCATACAAGTTCTATTACAATTTAAAAGATGGCATACTTAAAACATTCTTTCCACAAATATTATACATCAACACAAAATAAAGCCACATTTGGCTTTCTTCAAACATGTTGGTCCAAATTTGAGCCATCCACCGGTGTACCTCTCCCACCTGAAATGTTTCCCATATAGGGTGAGCCAACGCTCAGTACAAAAACTCCTACAGAGGTTACTTCCCACCTAAAATGTGTATGCAAATGCGCACATGCCACAAACAACTTCTTCCAAATAAGAATATGTTATTCAAGATAGAATCTCATGATGCCATGCCAAGCAATGAGATAGATCAACTACATATATAGACAATCCCATGGTAATTCATATCATAAACATATAAATTTCATGAATCATTACAATGTCTATATATATAAACAACACATTCAATAAGCATGTTATACATTGTCATGTCATAACAACCTTAATTCACACTTAGGCATTTTAGCAAACACCTTCTAGGCAACAATCATGTTGCTATACAATATTGCCCCCACACACATCAAATATCATCAAGTATCAAGGAATAATTTACAGAACTCCTACATAAAAAATTTAACTAGAACTTTATCCATACTTAATTCACCATTTCCATGACTATATACAAGTTATAAAACATTTTATACCACTAACCATTTCATATGGGCATTCTAGATTAAGAATCGATCCAAATAGAAGAAATCCTACATAATACATATAACATTTTAAATAGGAATGAACCAAAGTAGGAGAATCCCTACCTTAATAGAAGTGAAAAATGAGTGTAGAAAGCCTCAAGAACACTTCCTCTCTTGTTCAGTTTTAATGTCACATGTAGGGTTCTTTTCCAACTAAGCGTAGGCGTTTAGCATTTTTGAACATTCTGCAGGTAACCTACATGAGTTAAAACAACTCTAACTCTAGTTATTAAAATCCAATTCTAACAAAATATGTGGGAGATGAACATAGACTCATAGGAATTATCTTTCACCAAAAATCACTATTTTTGAACACTAAATACCTATTCCAGGTAACTCCTAAACTAAGTGTAAGTTACAGAATTTTCAGGTTCCAGCAGGTCATAATCATTTTTAGAAATTCACCAAAAATAGAGTTTTCATCCTTTTGGCATGAGACCAAAGCCAAAATAACCCTTTATGAATCTATTTCAAACCCTCAAAGTTTAAGATTCATAAACAAACTCTAACTCATAAAACCAATTACGAAACTACATGCTGTCCAGATTTTCCAGATCAGTTTCTATAGGCTGGGGCTAACTTTCAAAAATCACCAAAACTCATATTTATCTCCATTTTACTTGAAACCAAAACCAAATGAATCCTTTTTCAGTCTAAATTATAACCTCAAAATCCCAGAATTATTAAATAATCGTAGCTTATGAAATGAATAAGAAACTCACCTACTATCTAGGATTGACAGCACCACTTCTTCTTCTTCCTTTCGGTTTGAGCTCAAGAAAATACCCACCAAGACTTAATTTCTCTAAAATCTCCCCTTTAGACCTTCGGTGAAATCCTTCATTTTTGGTACCCACGCGTAGCCCTCGTCGCGTAGACCAACTTTAATTCTTGGTTCAGGCGATTCCGACCGACGTAGCCTAGCGGATCGACGGAAGAAAAACTTGAAAACTCTCTTTCTCTCTTCTCTTCCTTCAACGTCTGAAACCAGCCAGAAAATGGGTAGGAAATAGCTGACTTTTCAGATATTTGTCCCTTTTATACTTTTAAAGACTTGGCCCTCATCACGCCAAGTGTCTTCTTTTGTTCGGGTCCGTTTTTCGCTTCGAAATGATTAAATTTCGTACCGATTTAAGCTCAAAATATTTTATATGAACTTTATTTAAAATATTTTTTAACTTTCAGAATTTTTATAAAAATTTCATTTTTAGGGGTCACCAAAAACCCGTCACCTCAAAAAACGTGAAAAATCTGATTATCTCAGAATTCGATGAAATTTGTCTGGATAACTAGATTTCGTGAGACGAATTCAACGGTGAGGTCCGTTTCATCATCTGAGGTCTAGAAAAATACCAGATTTTAACCTGCACTATAATAGCAAATTACTATTTTGCTATTTTTAAGAAAAAGTTAAAATTTTTCCCAGGTTTCACTCATGATATGCAATATTTCATGCTAATCAATAATCTCATGAATGAATGTTAAAAGAGGTAAAAAAAACAATACAATTTGTATATTGCTCAGTCATTAAAGCATACACACTTATCCACACTCCCTAAAATCAAATAGGACTTTGTTTGGTTATAACATGGCCTTTAGTGAAGGTTAAAAAATGAAGGGTAATAAGGATTCAAAAGAAGTTATCCCATTGACATATTCTTTATTAAACACTTTGCTTGAATTATTTCATCGTTCCTAACCTCCAACCATGATTCCAATAATGTGTATGGCTTATAAGGTTAGGTGAGTGTCACTCTGCCTCAGATATCATGCAAGAAATGGGAAAACAGGTGTGAGTGAACAAAATGTTTGTGTGTGAAAAATTGCTCCCCAAGCATAGAGAGAATCTTGCAATGTCGTGTTTTACTTGAAATTGATATTCCAAGGTCGTCTCCTTAGGGAAGGAAGGTGAATTATGTTGAAGGTGAGTTTGGTGAAAAAGGAAAAGTGTAAAATCTTTAGAGTTTGAATTTTGGTGAGTGAAGATTGGTTATAGAAATATAATGGGCACAAGTGTTGGCTAATCTGAAGAGGTGATTACAATGGGAATGTCAAATCAACTCAAGACCTTCCTCTAATGGTGCCTAGATGTTTAATTGATTCGTAGGAAGTGAGGGACTAAAATGGATATGAGGATTCAAGCATACCCCATGACAAGTCTACAATGTATCAAGAACTCACAACCACATCGACTCTTAACCTAGTCAAACCAAATCATTGTACACTAAGAGAAGGAATGAAAAATAGCTGATTTAGCACACCCAAGAGGAATTCTCCCTTGGATTAGCCAACTAAAAATCTAGCTACTTATAATAAAAGGAAAGACATGCATAATGTAAAGAGACATGGTATTGAAATGGAGATTAAAACTTGTGTAAATGTAAAGAACGGTGAAACTACAAAAATAAGTGCATTTAATACCCAACTAAAAAGCTTGAAATGAAAAACTCAATGTAAACATGGTAGAATCTAGAACATGTAACTTAGCTTGCAATACACTTGAAATAAATGAGATTAAAGTGCAAGAATTAAGGATTACAATAGATTTAAAGCTTACTACAACTAAAATGGAGAAGAAAATGCAAAAACATAAATTTCTCTATCTAGAACTTCATCTTTTTCCTTCAACTTATCTCTCTAAAACTACTCCTAAGCTTAGGTAGCCTTTTTCTTTTTAAAAGCTTGTGTGAATACTGAATACATGGTGTAAGACCTCAGCATTTTCGTCCATAGGGCTCCTTTAGCATGTGTGTGCAGACCTCCCATCAATGGGAGGTGAGTTGATAGCTTTGGACAAGTTAGGAAAAGCTTAGCCTGCACCCACCATGCCTCTGTCATTCTCTCTCCTCCTTTCCCATCCTCCATCTTCTAAGGCTAACTTTGGGGTGTAGGAGGCATGTATGTATGTAGAATATGTCAGGAGACAATTGGGAGAATCATAGGTGGGACCCCCAAGTGATAGAACATTGAGTTGCAGGTGTTCCAGCGTTTCTGGGCCAAACCTTCCGCAAGGTCGAAGTAAATCTTCCGGAAGGTTTTTTCCAGTAGACAAAACCTTCTGGAAGGTCTTTCAGAAGGTGCCAACTTAGGACCAGTTTTCATACAATTATCATAGCATTTGGTCCAATTGTCCGATTGAGCTGACATGTTGACACAATAAATAGGACATCCAGATCTAAAACTTTCATGTTTTGAACTTTTTCAGATTCGAAGTGGATCATGGTCAAAATTGGGGAAAACAAAGGTACTGAACCAATTCTAGTGGGCTAAACCTTCTAGAATGTCAATGCAAACCTTCCAGAAGGTTTTCTTCCAAATGCATTTTTCTTGATTTCTTCACCTTCCAAGCCTCCCGATTCTCATGTAATGTGTCCATCTCTTCACCACTCATCCACACTTAGTTGCAGAGTTCCAAAAGCATCAGCAACATAAAAAATTTCACATTATTCATAACTTTGACTAACTCTAAGTAATTAAATGTAAAGTTAAAATGCACGTAATAAGGCCGTTAAACATGCAATATTACATGTTCACCACACTTACACTATCCTTTTGATAAAACTTAAGAGAATATATCCATAATTTTTTTCTCAAACAACCTTTGGCTTTCACATACACTCTTTTTCCATATTTTTCAGCAATTTGACCTTTTCGTTTGAAGTTCTAACTTTGTTTTGTTCATCAACCCTTTTTCTTTCATCGTTTCATCATCTTTATAGCTTTTTATTTCATTCATGATTCAGCATTCCACCACAATTCCTAGCATAGCAAGTAGATACAAATCCAAGGATAACCATGGTAAGATATACATATTTCTATGCTTGGCTTGGTGAATATTTGTGGAAAAGAAAAGAAAATTCATTAAAGCTCAATCACGCCTTCTAAGGTTAATGAAAAGAAAAAATAGGCTTAAGCTCAAATAAAACAATAATAGCTTAAAATCATCTCTCAAAAAGCATGGAAGAGTGTTGCTTATTCTTGACATATGGCCAACTAATCACCCAATGCCCAAGGCAAAATAATGAGATTATTGAATGAATTGAAGTGAAATGATAGGAACAAAACTCAAAGGGTCTATACATGCATCGCCACTCTAGATGTTAAGCTTTTTCAAAATATAAACCTTATTCAATAATTCACAAAAATTAACATATTGATAGTGGACATAGTTTTTGAGTTTCAAATACAAACATAAGTATGACACTCAAACATAGAATAAAATCCTATAGAGTACTACTTTGCAACCTATCCGAGTTTCTAATAGGAAATCCTTACTTCAAAACAATAATAAACAACAATAGAATCCAAATAGACATATTTTTTCAATTGTTTTTTAAAATTTTCAATTTTTTCAATGGTGTAACCCTCAATCCCCAACTTAAGTTATGCATTATTCTCAATGCAAAAGAAGTAATGCAATGAGAAATATGGAAAAGATAAGGGAAGGAAAACATTTCGAGAAAACCTCTTATATAAAATAACTAACTGCAAAACAAAAAAAAAAAAAGAAAAGTTAGCACAAGATAAAAAAATAGAGAAATAAAAACTAAAACTACCATGTACAAAAAGTTTGTTTTTGATAAATGGATCATCCGGGCACTAATTGTCCTTCCCTGATTCCCATTTGTACTTGGCGCCTCCAATGAACTTTTTCTTTCTTATCTTTTTCTCAACTTCACACATCTCCTATGAAAAATTCAAAAAATCAATATAAAAAATGGCCTCAAAGTTCTCATCATCTTGAACATAATTAACTAAACAAGCTTTCAAAGGATCAGAACAAATAGACTTATTAATTGTTTCCTCTACAATCTTTTCCATTTCCTCCAACTCACAAAATTCTTCCTCACCACCTAGTTGCTTAAACACATGAAAAATATTAAATTTGTCATATTTCTAAGTGAAAAGTTCATGAAACCATTACAACAGTTTATTAATGCATTCGATGTGGCTAAGAATGGCCATCCTAAAATTATTGGAATATGGGCAGCTGGGTTAGCAACAAGTGTTGTGTTAAGAACCATAAAGTCAACAAAAAAGTAGAACATATCCACTTGAACTAATATATCTTCTACTATCCCCTCGACATCTTCAACTCTCCCAAAAATCGGGGGTCCTTAATATAACAAAATTTAGGCAGAATCTCCTTTGTACGGGGAGCTCTACTCAAAATACAACTTGTGCAATTATACAACATCGACCACACCAGGGCCATTTATGAATAAATATTGACCACACCGAGTCTATTTATAAGTAAACATTGAACACACCGGATCCATTTATCCATACTCATATCATATGCAATTTTTTTTTCATTAAAACAGTCCATATGAGTTCGATTACAACTATTTTATATTTACATGCCAAAATTAAGTTTTCATAATAATTTTACAAATCTCAAAATAAAGCCACATTCTGACTTTTCTCATCCTTGAGGTCCCATATGAGGGCCTTCCACTGGTGTATAGCCCGCACATGAAATATTTTCCCATAAAGGGTGAGCCACACTCAGTAGGGTGTCTCCTAAAGAGGCTACTCCCCAACCTAGATGCATATGAAATGTGCACATGCGACAATCAACCATTCAAAACATTCCAATCAAGAATATGAATTCAATGATAAGAATCATATGCCATGCAATGAAATGAGATGAGACTCACTCATGCACTTCAACCCGAGTCCACTCTGGCTCATTCAACGCAATGCAATGCCAATGTGTATAAATCCACCATTGATGATATACATCCAATGATTATTTTTAAAAAAAATCATGTGTCTTTGTTGGGCGTTACACATCGAATAACCATTTTATAAAACAAATACATTTTTCTGGAATTTCACCTCAGGGGAGTGTATGAATCAGGTATTTTATAAAACAAAATCATGTGTCTTTGTTGGGTAGTGATACTTTGGTATCGCACCGCTGGTTCTGCACACCAATACACTTTTCAAGAATTTCACCTCAAGGGTGTCTATGAACCAGGTAGTCAGGTCTTGCACCCGAGGGAGAATCTAGCCTTGCTTGATGTACCCGACATAAGTTTTTCATGCAACCGTGCAACTCAGTTAGAACATTGTTCCAACTTTTCTCGAGCCCACCCATCATCCACCAAGTATGGTGTGACACCCCTAAAATTGGGGGTCCTTTGTCAATCATTGACCATCCGTCAACCCATGAAAATACCCGTGATTGTTGCCCAATCTGACATCATGTCAATAGAATCCCTTTAATCGGGATTGTTACCTACACGTATAACCCATGTGTATTTTACCATTTGACCAACCAAGATCCAATATACCATGATTTATCCTTATTTTATGCCCTTTTGTATCCTTGGAACCAAAGAACCCAAAGTCCAAAAGCATGACAAAGCAGTCTTAAAGTTTTATATTTTAGGAGAACCTATCAGTAAGACCTATCGATAGGTTTTGTCCATTGGAAAAGTCCTACCGGTAGGTTTTGCCCACTGGACAACGTTCTACAGGTAGGTCCTACTGGTAGGTTTTGCCCAGATTTGCCTGTTTCACCTGTTTTTTATTTCTAATTCATTCCAAAACCCACCCAAACTAATATAACATAAATTTGTACATCAAACCTAGTTAATACAAGTTCTATTACAATAATTTTCAAAATATTACATCACCAAAACATAATTTTTCCAAAGTTTTACAAAATATAGAGTAAAGGCCACAAGTTGGCCTCTCTTCATCGTCTAGGCCCCAGATGAGAGCCATCAACTGGCGTATATCTCATACCTGAAATGTTTTTCCATATAGGGTGAGCCACGCTCAATAGAGTATCTCCTATAGAGACTACTCCACAACCTAAGTGCATATGAAATGTGTACATGCAACGATCAACAAGCATCATCCATTCCACTTAAGAATATACAATTCTATGTTGGAATTCTACTATGTCATTCCCTGAAATGAGATGAGACTCACTCATGCAATATACCCCGAGCCTTCATAGGCTCCCTTCAAACCATGCAATGCTACATGTATAAAAACCCAGGGCATTCCAAGCCCCCGTCATTGATGTTTCACACCGAATGACTATTTTGTAAACAAATTCATGTGTTTTTATTTGGGTATTCGGATTTTTGGAGTCTCATCGCCATTTCTGTACACCGTTACACTTTTTTAGAATTTCACCTTAGGGGAGTGTATGAACCAAGTGGCCGGTCTTGCACCCGAGGACTTGTTTAGCCTTTCTTGCTATACCCGACACAAATTTTTCATGCAACATGAAACTCGGCCAGATCTTTGGTCCAACCTTCCCGAGTCCACTTATCAAGCACCAAGAGTGGTGTTTGATTAAACCATGTACACACACCCACACTCATGCTTAATGCCCATGAACATGATGCAACTATATGCCCAATATGCAATATATGCCAAATGAGAAATTTAAACCGCATATCAACATATCACATGACAATGTTTATCTTAAGCATATAATTACCACAATTTTTATGACGCTAATATATTAACAACATATATCAACTCTTTCATACTCAACAACCATTCACAAGCATGTTACTACATAATCTATATCAACAACATACTTTGTTCACAAAGGCACAATATTAACACATAGCATGCCACATAATACCAAATTCCAAGAATTTTCATAAATGACATCCACATGTCAAGTTCAAGCTAGAAATTCGTTTAGACAATTTCTATACTCATTTCCTCATTTCCATAACAATAGGCAAGTGACATATATAGTTATACACCTACCCATTCCATAAAGACATCCTAGGTTAGAATTTAAACCAAAGTAGGAGGGAACCCTACCTCTTGAAGTGCAAAATGAAGGGTAGATGTGATGCCCCTAAAACTAGGGGTCCCGTTGACGACCCGTCAACTTGTGGAAAGATCCGTGAGTGTTTCTTGATTCGACATCACGCTAATATTATTCCATTATCCAGAATTTTAACTCACACGTGTAACTCGTGTTCCTTTAATCATTTAATACAACCAAGGTCCAATATTCCTCATGTAATGTTCATTTGTATTACTGGAACCAAGGAAAACAAAGTCCAAAAGCAGGGCACTTTAATTTTTAAAATTTCAAATTTTTGGAGACAATACCGGTACTGTGTAGTGGTACTGTTTGTTCACTGGTCCTGGCAATACTGGTACCATTTGGACTGTACCGGTACTATCTGCCTTCAAAATTTCTTTTATATGTTTTGGAGAAAGTACCAGTAGGATGTACCGGTATTGTCTGCGTGCTGGACCAGACTGTACCGGTACTCCCTGCCCAGTTTTGCCTATTTCCTCTGTTTTTCACTTCCAATCCACTCTAAATCACCTCATTTTCATCCAAAACATGCATAATGGAGTTTTCTACATAAAACCTCATTTATACAAGTCCATTTCAACAATTTACATATATTTGCATACCAAATGTAGTTTTAACAAAGACTTGTTTTCAAAAGCCACAACCCGTCTTTTTTTCATCATTGAGGCCCCGAATGCGAGTCCTCTGCCGGTACGAACCCCGCACCTGAAATGTGTTCCCGTATAGAGTATTTCCTACAGAGGCTACTCCCCACCTAAGTGCATATGAAATATTCGCATGCAACCATCATAATCATATAACTATTCCAATCAAGATTATATACATAACATGTCGAATCTATCATGCCATGCCATGAAATGAGATGAGACTCATTGACGCACATCAACCCGAGCCCTCACCGACTCCCACCACACAATGCAATGCATGTGTGAAAACCTTTTATCATTGATGAAATACATCCAATGATCATTTTGAAATAAAATCATACGTTCATAAAATTCATTCATTATTGGATGGTTCCTATCAAATGAATCATTTATATAAAACAAGTACACTTTTTTGGAATTTCACCTTAGGGGAGTGTACGAACCAAGTATTTTTATAAACAAAATCATGTGTCTTTGTTGGGCAGCTATGTTTTGGAATCGCACCGCAGGTTCCGCAAACTAATACACTTTTCTGGAATTTCACCTTAGGGGAGTGTATGAACTAAGTAGCCGGGCCTTTCACCCGAGAGAGTTTCTAGCCCTTTTTGCTATACCCAACACAAATTTTTCATGCATGCAACCATGCGACTCAATGGAATCTTCAATCCCACTTTCCCGTGCCCATCATCAACCACCATGTATGATGTTTGAATAAACCACGCCCACACACACCCACAATCATGCCTAAGCTCATGAATGTGATGCCAAACCATGCCCTAGATGTAATGAATGTCAAATGAGCAATTTAGCCTCATATTTCCACCTATTGCATGGTAAGTTATATCATAAGCATTTAATTACCATTCTCTATCACAATGTCAACATACCAATGAACGTACAACAACATTTATATCCAATTAATTCACAAGTATGCTACCACATAATCCATGTGAATAATACACTTAAATCACAAAGGCACATTATAAACATATATCATACCCACATAAAACTCAATTTTCAAGAGTTCACACAATACTTCCACATATCAAAATCAAGTTAGAAAATGGTCTAGGCCATTTCTATACTAATTTCCTTATTTCCATGACTATAGGCAAGTCATATATCATTCTATACCTCTAACCATTCCATACGGACACCCTAGGTTAGAAATAAACTAGAGTAGGAAGGAACCCTACCTCTTGGTGCGTAATACGAGTGGGAGAAACCTCTAGAACACCTCCCAAGCTCCAAAACCTTGATTTTCCCAAAATTTTCTCCTTAGATCTTCGATGAAATCCTTCATTCCTAGTACATACGTGTAGCCCTCGTCGCGTAGACCAACTTTAATTCTTGGTTCAATGAATTCCGACTGATGGAACTCCTTGGATCGGAGGTGAAAGCCTTGAAAAATAAGTTTTCTCTCTTCTCTCTCTTCTCTCTCTTTTCTCTCTTCAATGTCTGAACTCAGCCGGCTAAAGGGTGAGAATATCTAATTTTTCATATATTTAGCCCATATTTATATTTTTTAATTGTGCAGTTCACATTGCCCTGCACGTTTATTACTTTCGAGTCCGTTTTTAATCCAAAATGACTTAATTAATTCCCGATTTCAGTTTAAATTAATTTTATTTGAAATTTTATCTAATTATAAGAAAATTTTATAAATTTCATTTTTGGGGACGTTCGCAAGGTTATTTGTCACCCAATTGTCTCGTAAAACATGCAAAATCTGACTATCTCAGAATTCGACGAAAATTGATATGGCTGCTCGATTTCGCGATACAAATTCAACAGTGAGGTATGTTTCATCATCCGAGTTTTAAAAAATATTAGTTTTAAACCCACATTATAGTGGCAAATTACCCTTTTGCCCTTTTTTCAAAAAAGTTTAAATTTACCCAGATTTTACAGTAGAACCTTCAAGAACACCAACCACAACTCTAAACTCTTGATTTCCCAAAAATATCTTCTTTGGATCTTTGGTGAAATCCTTCATTTTTGGTGCAGTTGTGCAGCCCTCGTCGAGGTGATCGACTTTAACTCTTGTTCTCAGTCGATTCAACCAACGGAGCTCCATAGATCGTAAGGAGAAGGTAGAACTTTTGATTTTTCTTTTCTCTCTTCTCTCTCTTCGTATTCTAACGTGAGCCAATAGATTGAATGGGGATGAATCAGATATTTCTCCCCTATTTATACCCTTTAATTGTGTGGTCCATGTTGCATCGCACGTTCCCTATTTTCGGGTCCGTTTTCTCCCTGAAACGATTAATTTCATCTCGGTTTAAGTTCAATTTATTTTTATTTTTTTTTGAAATTTCCCTCAATTGTAAAGAAATTTTATTTTTGGGGAAGTTTGTGAGATCACTCGACACCCAGTTGTCTCGTAAAACAAGAAAAATTCAACTATCTCAGAATTCG
This sequence comes from Ilex paraguariensis, assembly GCA_963454935.2. Lineage (NCBI taxonomy): Eukaryota > Viridiplantae > Streptophyta > Magnoliopsida > Aquifoliales > Aquifoliaceae > Ilex > Ilex paraguariensis. The sequence continues at coordinate 394,855 of CAUOFW020000001.1, forward strand.
ATGAAAATTTACAGGGTAACTATATTTCGTGAGACATATCCAATAGTGAGGTTCGTTGGATCATCCGAGTTCTATAGAAATATGTATTTTAAATCCGCATTATAGTGACAAATTATCATTTTTTTCTTTTTTAGAAAAAAGTTCAAATTTACCCGGGTTTTACATTCTTCCCCCCTTAAAAGAATTTCGTCCCCGAAATTTACACACACATGCACATTCAACCACATGCATATGCGACAAGTATATCATACTCATAACTACAAAAATGTACCTCCATCCTCGAATAAGAAAAGATACCTGGTACGGATAGTGTCATCACCCTCCCATGTCGCCTCCTCCACTCCTCGGTGCTGCCATAACACCTTTTCTAGTCTCACGGTTTTCCCTCACAAAACCTGATCCCGGCTATCCATGATGCGCACCAGTCCCTCCTCGAATGTCCCATCTGTATCAATAACAAGCTCACTCCAATCCACCAGATAAGTCGGATCTGAGGTGTATTTCCAAAGCACCCGATAGATTTGGCGGTAGTGCCAGCCAGTAAGCAACTGTGCAAACCCTCTCAACTACTTTGAAGGGCCCGATATACCTCAACGACAACTTTTCCCGCTTGCCTAACCTGACCACTCCCTTTTTTAGGCATCACCTTCAAGAAGACATGATCTCCCACCTCAAACTTTAGAGCTCACTGCCATCTATTGGCGTAGCTCTTCTATCGGCCCTAAACCGTGAGAAGATGCTTTCGTATCAAGTCCACCTTCTCCGAGGTGTCTCTAACCAATTTCGGACCCGTAGAGGGTCTCTCTCCTACCTCCGTCCAACAAACTGGAGAATGACAAGGCCTCCTATATAGTGCCTCATAGGCTATCATCTGTATGCTCGCTTGATAACTATTGTTGTAGGCAAACTCCACTAAGGGTAGGTGTTCTTCCCAACTACCCTTGAGATCTAGGACGCATGCCCGTAGTATCTCCTCTAAAGTTTGGATGGTCCTCTCTGACTGGCCGTCCCTTTGGGGATGAAAAGTAGTGCTCATCATCAACTCTGTCCCCATGGCTCGTTGGAAACTCTCCCAAAAATGAGCCACAAACTTGGGATCTTGATTTGATATTATAGATACGGGCACCCCATGTAATCGGACAATCTCCTATATAGACAACCTATAGAATTCCTCTAGTGTGAAGGTCATCCACATAGCCAAAAAGAGTGTCGACTTTGTAAGTCGGTCCACTATCACCCATACTGCGTCATGCCCTCGCGATGTTTGTGGTAGGTGGGTCACAAAATCCATCGTAACATGCTCCCACTTCCATTCAGCTACCTCTAAAGGATGAAGTAACCCTGCTGGTCTCTGGTGTTCAGCCTTCAACTACTGGCACATGAGACGTTAGCTAACAAAATCTCCAACGTATTTCTTCATTCCACTCCAATAATACTAGCGACGAAGATCATGGTACATCTTTGTGCCACCTGGATATACAACAAACGGGAGCAATGGAACTTTAAGGATCTCCGTTCCCATCTCCACAGATTGGGGAACCACAATCCTTCCCCTAAATCGAACACTACCATCCGTATGAATGGCCTAGCCCTCATCACCTATATCTGATTGTACTCGGTCCCTAATGGATAAAATCTCTGTATCCTGTCCCTAGGACTTGATCACTCTGCTCAGTAGGGTAGGCGTAGCCACCAAACTCCCCAAAGTGCCCTAAGCCTGGCCTATGTACTGTAGCCCAAACTGTCCCACAGTCTTGAGCATCTGCCACTCCCAAGAAGCCACACTAGCCAAGACTCCCCATGACTTCCAGTTGAGTGCATCAGCCACCACATTTGCCTTACTGGGATGATAATGCAAAGTGAAGTCATAGCCCTCTAGATAATCCATCCACTTACGTTGCCTCACGTTGAGGTCCCACTGTGTAAAGATGTATTTCAGACTTTTGTGGTCCGAAAACACCTCGAACTGCTCATCGTATAGATAGTGGCACCAATCCTTCAAGGCAAAGACTACAGCCGCCAACTCCATGTCATGTGTAGGATAGTTCTGCTCATGATTCTTTAACTGTGGAGAATCATAAGCCACCACCTTTCCCGATTGCATCAAAAGACAACCAAGTCTATCATTCGAGGGATCACAATACACCGTGTACCTCTGTTCTCTTTTCAGGACTATCAAAATAGGGGCGGAAGTAAGCCTCCTCTTCAACTCTTGGAATGTCTTCTCACACGAATCATTCCACTCAATCTTGACCCCTTTTCAGGTCAACTTGGTCATAGGTGTAGCTAATCGAGAGAAGTCCTCAATGAACCTTCGGTAATACCCTGTCAATCCCAAGAAACTGCATATCTTAAAGACTGACCTCGACCTCTCCCAATTCATGACTGCCTCAACCAATCTTTGGGTCCACGGATGAAGTCGACACCATGTGTCCTAAAAATTTCACCTCTGTAAGCCAAAACTCACACTTGCTAAACTTGGCGCACAACTGATGGTCTCTCAAGGTCTGGAGAACAACCCTCAAGTGACCCTCATGCTCCTCTTTAGACTTGGAGTAGATCAAAATGTCATTAACAAATACCACGACGAACTGATCTAGGTAGGGTTGGAACACCCACTGCATGAAATCCATGAATGTCGTCGGGGCATTTGTCAACCTGAATTGCATCACCGTGAACTTGAAATGTCCATATCATGTCCTAAACACCGTCTTAGGGATATCCATCCCCCTAACCCTCAACTGATGGTAACCAGTGCAGAAATCTATCTTAGAGTAGACCCGCGCCCCTCTTAGCTCATCAAATAAATCATTAATCCTCAGCAAAGGGTACCTATTTTTGATAGTAACCTTATTTAACTGCCGGTAGTCTATGCATAGTTGAAGGGTCTTGTCCTTCTTCTTGGCAAACAACACTGGAGCGCCCCAAGGTGAAATATTTGGTCTAAGAAAGCCCCATTTCAACAATTTCTGTAATTGGACCTTGAGTTCTTGCAACTCAACAATCGACATCCTATATGGAGTCATAGAAATAGGCGATGTAACAGGGTGCAACTCAATGGTGAAGTCTACTTCCTTATGTGGAGGTAATCCCAGTAATTCATTCAAAAAAATATCTTCATACTCACAAACCACCCGAGGAAGATCCAACTTCTGTCTCGCCTCGTCCTCCAGGATAAGGCTTGCTAGCCAACCCATCAACTGTTCGTGCCAACGGGAGTCATACACTACTTGGGATAAAGTGTCATGCTTTTTCCCCTAGAACTTGAAACAAACACCGTCTGGTGTGTAGGAGGTGACTCTCTTTCGATCACAATCAATAACGAATCGGTGTGCCACCAACCAGTCTATCCCAAGGATGACATCAAACTCCGACATGTCCATGACCCAAAGGTCTATAGTAAGTAGAATTCCTGAGATTTCTAACTCACAACCCTGACATATCTGACCAATACTCACCCTAGCTCCTACGGGAGAACTCACATACAATGGCTCTTCCAAGGTTTCAACCTCTAACCCCAAATCTTTCACATATGATGCGGCAATAAAAGAATGAGATACATGACTTGATCCGAAATGTGTACACCCAAGCGCAGGCGGTCAAGTTGTAGTAATAATCCAGTGAAGTCCGAAGTCGAATCCATAGGGAACTATGATTAGTGTTTTGAAGTAAGCAATAATAGATACCAAGTAACTTAGAAATTTTGAGTGTTTGGAGTGGTGGGGTTTTCTTGAATAGAATAGAAGATTCTTTTCAATAGTTTTGTAGACAAAATATAAGATTCTCAAAATGTAACAGCCACCCTTTAGCTCGAGGATCATGATATGTAATAGAGTATCCGTTTTATTATGTTTGTGTTGTATAACTCAATTAACTCCCGTGTCAACAGCAAGTTAATTTGAAGATAAAGATGAACTGTGGAAATTAAGCACATGACTCCGATGCCTTTCTAGAAGTTTACAAGAAGTTTCTATGCCGAGACTTAACTCGTCTACAAACAAGCAAGTGTTTCTACAAGGCATCCAACCATGGCATTAATGATCCATTTCTGAATAAAGCGTAATAATGATGGAGATTGAAAGGTTGGCATGAAGAGCTAGCTGGGGTACTTGCATTGAACCAACGTGTCTTTCTATGCAGGAGTCATCCATATCATTGATAGAGCCCTTGGTTATACAAAGTACCTCAACTTTACTAAGTACATTCAATCGTCCGATGAATAGGTGGAGTGTAAAACATTAAAGCATGAAGAAGTTGCACAAACATAACTTTTGGATAATCTTTACATACTCATCCCCTCTTACTAAAGAGTGAATGAGGAACTACTCACTTTTTCATGACCTTGGCAAAGCTAGAAAAGTGAGTGCTACTCATCCCTCTAAGTAGAGAGCTACAAAATAAATCAACTAAACAAAGAGCTTTTCTTCAATGAAGAATAAGTGAATCACTTTTCACTCTTCACGGCTTTGGTAAAGCTCTAGAAAAGTGGAAGAGTTTCACTCTTCTAAGAAAGAAGGATGCTCAAGAAATGAAAGTGAAATACATTAACAATAAAAGTAGAAGAAAGCTAGTTGCTTTTGGAGGGTTTCCACCACAACCAAAAGATAAACTACCTTTCTTGATACTTTGTAAATAAAAGCAAGTACAACTACAAGGGGAGTCTAAGCCTCCATCATGGTTGTTACAACAAGAATGTAAAGACTTAGGTAAGTAAATGGAAGATTTGAACTACAAGGGGAGTCTAAGCCTCCATCATGGCTGATATAAATGGAAAATGAAAGCATAAACATGAAATGTTCAAAAACTAGATTACTAAAACACTCTTACTTTACAAGAACAAAGATTGCTCCCCCTTTTCTCTACAAGAGGAAGAATGCCTCTTATGCTCCCAACAAGGGAGTATTTATAGGCAAGGAAGGGGAAGGGGGTAGTAGATAAGTGAGGATGAGTAAATAGTGTTTGCCACCCATGGGTATCAACTATTCTACAAGCAGTCTGCAGGGGGACGTTCGAACATGATCTGGTGTTCAAACGTTAAGTCTGTCTTTTCTTCAAGGACGTTCAAACGTGGTATGATGTTTAAATGTTGTCTGTGTCTTTGTTTTGAGGGCGTTCGAATGCCAGATGGCGTCTGATTTCTTCCACTCAAGTGGCCTGTGGTCTCTAACTTGGTCACTTCCATACATCTTGAACAACCTTGACTTTACACAGCATCTTGGTCCTTAGTCAGTAAAGACAACATTCGAACGTGGAGTGACGTTCGAACATTGTACTCAAGTACTTCTGGTTCTTCTTTTTGTTGACTGCAACACACCATGTCTCAGCAGCTGGTCTTGGCAGGGTTTCAGAGGAAGTTCAAACATGGGTTGACATTCGAACGTTCATACTTGGTTCCACCCTTCTGCAATTTTATTCCCTTTTGAGCTGGTGTTACATTCAAATGTGATTTTTGTTGTTCTTGAGCCTTTGTTCACTTTAGGACCTGAAATGTCATTACTTAAACTCCATCAAAGCACAATTAGTCCAAAAAGGCATAGTAAAAATTGTTAACTTTACACACAAATCACACCCCCCAACCTAAATATTGCTAGTCTCTAGTAATACAATGACAATGAAAGGTAAATCTATTCATAATGCCTTTTTGTGGGTCATCCGGTTGCATTTTGCTTATGCAACAAGCCGTTGAACCGCTAGGTTTACCCTAGTGGACGAGTGTTGTCTCGTGAGGGTTTTCAGTGAAGCTACCCACAAACTTTAGTCGAACAAATGTGTGTGTAAGATTACTGACTAAAAAAAATGAATTAGCATCATGGTCGTTGGGACACTCAACCCTCAATCGTGACTTATCACCTACATTTCTCTTCCATTGGTACTCACTCTATGCAAAAATTAGCACTTGTCGCATTATCATTTGAGATTCTCTGAGTAGTAGGATGGTCATACTGAAAACAAGAATTGGCATATAGCAATCATTCCCTTTTTCCACCTTCCATGAATAGCTTTGATTACACAAGTCTCTCAAGGAATGCTCTCAGCAAAACAAATCGCTCCGATTATAGTGACATATCTCTCAAAGGTGGCATATGAACAGAAGATGGCCAGCCAAAAAAAATCTCATGCATCATTAGTATAAAAGTGAAGTTCTGAGGAAAATACACTTGACCTTGGCATAATCTCATGGAAGAATATTAATGTAAATAAAGAAATTCTAGTTAACACACCCCACTTGTAGTAGACAATACGCATATGCATTATATTTGAGATCACCTAGGACTTTTTGTAGGTTGTAATGGGGCCAGAGGTTAGTGGCTAATGAAATAACGTCAATAGTGATCGAAGGCTATCTTATGCAATGTTGCACACCTCTTTCTAGTTTCTCGACATTTTTTCTGGGAAAGGGATTTCTTTTATTTTTCACTTTCTTGGCAATTCCATATCTCACAATCTCTCTTTTGTTTTTTAACATGAAATGATTCCACCAACTTTTATCAAACAGTAGCCACCTTTTTCTTCTCTATTTTTCTTGCCTTTCTGTATCATGTTGATCTGCAAGAGGGTGCAAGACATTAGATAGCAAGGTATGATAAATATATGCTTTTGTGGCTTTGGTTATTGCTTGACAAAATTCCTTGTTGTTTCCTAACCTCTAAACATCACCTTTTAGCATGTATAGTATATGGATGAAAGGGAATGTCACTCTCCTTGGGATGATGTCAAAAGAAAGGGCAACAAAATGGTAGATGAATGAAATGTCAAATGTGTGTGTGTGTGAACAAAAATGCTCCCCAAGTGCAAAGAGACTTTCACGGATCGTGTTTTATTTGGTGGTATTCCAAGGTCGTTTCCACGGGGAAGGAAGTAAACTGAGGGGAAGGTGATTTTGGGAGAAAGAAAGTGTAAAATCTTTGATTATTGGAAGTTGTTTGGATGCTAGTAAAATGAGAAACAAATGTTGGCAAATCCAAGAGGTCACTCCAATAGGAATACCGTCTCAACTCGAAACCCTCCTCCAATAGAGCATGAATGAACGATTGATTCGTGGGAAGCTAAGGATAAGATTGGTGAGTATCTAAGCATAAACCGTGATTAGGCCCACGGAATATCAAAGACTCACCAAGTTATCCACCCTCAACCCAGTCAAACCGAACCATTGAACTCTGAAAGAAGGGAGGAGAATGAGTTAAAACTGGTATATCCAAGTGGAGGTTCCCTTTGGTTTTGCCAACTAAGAGATTTAGCTATTCATGCTTAAAATAAAGATAACAATATGATGAGAAGACATTATGAAGAAATAAAGACTAGAGCTAAGCATANAAATGGTATACCCAAGTGGAGGTTCCTCTTGGTTTTGCCAACTAAGAGATTTAGCTATTCATGCTTAAAATAAAGATAACAATATGATGAGAAGACATTATGAAAAAATAAAGACTAGAGCTAGGCATAAACGAATTGCATAAATTTAACTTCCGGATAACCACCTCTTACTAAAGATTGGATGAGAAACTACTCACTCTTCATGGCTTTGTTAAAACTAGAAAAGTGAGTGATGCTCATCCCTCCAAGTAAAGGAGTTACAAGGTAACACATTTTACACAAGGAGCCGATCTTCGACAAAGAATGAGTGAATCACGTTCCACCCTTCATGGCTTTGGTGAAGCTCTAGAAAAGTGGAAGAGTTTCACTCCTCTAAGGGAAGAAGGAAGCTCAAGCAATGGAAGAAAAAGAAAGCAATAACACAATAAAAGAAAACAATACTTAAAGTAAAAGAAAGCAATAAATTAAAAGGAAGCAATAATACAATAAAATAAAGCAAAACTTAAAGAAAGCAATAAGCAATAAGGATAGCAATAATACTTTTGGAGGATTTTTTACTACCAAAAGATGAATGCTTTATAAGTTCTAAGGGGTAGTATTTATAGGCAACAAGGGAGGGTGAAATTCTTGTTAGGTGGCTTTGAATTACATGAAAGTCTTGTTAGGTAGCCTTTAATTACATGAAAGTCTTGTTAGGTGGTCTTGAATTACATGAAAGTCTTGTTTGATGGCCTTGATTTACATGAAAGTCTTGTTTAGTGGCCTTGAATTCCTTGATCCCCCTTTGTTTTGAGCTTTGATAATTGGCACCCCAGTAGTTTGTAGCTTTGGCACAAAACCCTGAACAGAACAACAATTAATGCATTATCCTTTATTCACACACTAACCCTAATTTGATTTAGTTTGACTAGTTTAACTTTATTTTACTAACACAATTTACCTATTAAATTATGCCTTAATTAGGGTTAATCACACCCCCCAACCTAAACATTACTAGTCCCTAGTAATAAATAACAACATAACAAATTAAAACCACTTTCGTAGATAACACGATTGCATTTAGCATATGCAACAAGCCGTTAAACCCCTAGGTGATCCCCAGTGGACGAGTTTTGTCTCGTGAAGGTTTCCAGTGAAGCTACCTATACACTCCAATTAAAAAGATGTGTATATGTAAGATTTCTTGTCAGAATGAGTTAGCAACAGGATTGTTGAAACACACATCCCTTAATTTTGAATTGTTTTCCGAACACTTATCTGTGATTGGTACGTACTCTATACAAAAATAAACACTTGTTACATTGGTATTTGGAATTCCCTGTGTAATAGGAATGATCATTCTAGTCGCAATAATTGTTATATAACAAACATTCCACTTTATCACATTCCATGGATAACTTTGATTTCTCAAACCTCTCTTAGAATGCTCTTAGCAAAAAAATCACTTCAATTATAGTGACTTGTCTCTCAAAGGGCATGTGATCAGAGGATGGTCAATTGAAGAATCACATGTACAGTTAGAAAGGGAGTGAAAGTCTTAAGAAAGTAGACTAATCATGTTCTTGGCATAATCTCATGGAAGAATATCAATGCAATTAAAGAAATACTATTTAACATACACCAGTTTTCGGTCGACAACACACACATGCATCAGATTTGAGATCAATTAGGACTTTATATAGGTTGTAATGTGGCCAGAGGTCAGTGGCTAATGAAATGAAGTCAATGGTATTCAAAAGCTATCCCCTTTTTAATGTAGTGTAGCACACTTCTTTCTTGCTTTTCGATCTTTTGCCAATAAATGGTATTTCTTTCTTTCATTTTTCTCATTTTTCACTTTCTTGGCAATTCCTTTTTTTTTTCTTTCTTTTCTTCTCGGTTGTTTCCACCGATTCTTCATTGAATAGTAGCCACCATCTTCTTTTCTGTTTTTCTTGCCTTTCTATATCATACCGATTTATAAGAGGGTGCAAAAAAAATTGGATAGCAATGTATGTTAAGTGTATTTTCTTGTGGCTCAGTTATCATATAAGTTTTTTCGAAAAAAAAAATCATTCATTGAAGGCTCCAACATGGCTAACTAGAGATATAATTTTGTAGAAGCAATGGTTAAGGCTCAAAATCAACTAAAAGATGGCCAAAAATCTTTTCTCAAGTATGTGCCTACGTATGTGCCGCATGCAAAGGTTCCCTGTGGGATATGTCAATAAATTACTTTAGTTGCATTTAATCAAAGAAAGTTTAATGAGATTATTCAACAATTGAAAGTGCAAGAGCTTACTTGAGTACATGCTGATTGTCTCTCAGAAAGCATCGCAAGGCTCAAAACTTACCATGGTATTTTTCGTTATTTCCACTGGTTATGTCAGGTTTCCAAAGAATGTCGGTTATATATTAATTCTTTTTTCGAGTCTGGTCATTCTGTACCTTAAGATTAACAAATGCCAATGTACATTTGACATTTAAGCATAGAGAAAATACAAATTTTCAAGAAAATGTGATTTTTTTTTCACTCGAATAAAAATCAAAGTTATTTACATACACATTTATCTATGAAAATTGAAAGAAGACTAAATGCACACATTGAACTTGGAAAACTATGGCGTCTCAGGATAAGTCTCTACCCACGCTACAGGTTGGCATTTTAGGACAATCCATACTCGGCCCACATCTTTATTTCAACAAAAAGACTTTGTACATAAACAAATATTTACACAAAAAAAAAATTCGGACCATTAACATTCATCCTCAAAACACATTTTTCCACAACTTTGTCATTATTAGTCAAAATTTAATCCAAGTCATCGCTTGTGTCTATGTCATTATTAGTGACCCTTCCCACTGCTTGTCGCACATAACGTGTAAGTCTCGGACTGGTATAAGATGGCGTATGAGGAAAATCCTTATTCTGCCCATACACTATCTAGTTTAATCGATCGGTTGCACGACCCGAAATTGGTTCAGAACACTGATTGTATTTTTTCATGTGAAAACACCTGCCACATTGTTTACAAGCACCCAACCATTTGGCACAATGACGTTTAACAAAAGTACTTCTGCCACACAATGGTTTTGCTTGTGCTTCTTGGATTTCAATTTTTCTAACTACTGTTGCTTTTCTCATGATCACAGCATGTACATCAGATGAAAATGTGTGCAAGACTCCCAAACTAAACCAAAAAATTTTAACATTCATGTTTTCTATGCTTTAAGACTCACTATCTAGTTCTTTAACGTCAGCCAGTCACAAAGACGATTGAAGCTGCATTTGATGTGATCATGAAATAGAAGCAAAAATGCTGTAAAAATACACAATCCAGAACAATATTTTTTTTTAAATACAAAACTATTACAAACTGGAATCGTAGATCACACCCCCCAACCTAAACCGAACATTGTCCCCAATGTTTAAAATTTACAAGTGTGTGGAGTTTGGAGATCAAGTTGTAGGGTAGAGATCTGTTCAACTGTTGAAACCAACATAGAAAATACAAAAATTAAACTTCTCTATGCAGATCTGGGTTTTCGCTAGGATGAAAACCCCTGATTCTAAATGCAGACATAAGAAGAAGAGTCATGTACAAATAGAGTAAACAAATGCCGATCATGAGACAAACGACTAGGTCTTTGAGTAATATGGTCATGGGACTATTGGGAGTTGGGTCATGTTATAGAGAATAGCACAACAGAAATAAGAAGAAGAAGAAGAAGACGAAGAAAGAGGGAAAAGTGGTGGGTGTAGAGATCTGTTTAGCTACCGAAACCAACAAACAAAACACAACAAATCAACTCAAGGGAGATTTGGGTTAGGCTGGAAACCCCCCACCTTAAGTGCGAGCAGAAAAAGTGCGAGCAGAAAAAGAGCACCCATGAACAAATACAAACATATAAGGCAAATTATAAAACAAAGGACTGGGTCATCGGCGTAAATGGTCATGGATTTATAGGGGGTGGGTTGTTTTAACAGAGAACAGAGATAACGACAAAGAAGAAGAAGAAAAGAGGAGGAAAAAAAAAGAAGAGAAAAAAAAGGGAAGAAGGGGAGACAAATCACCGGTGGATGGGAGAAAAAGGAAAAAAAAATTTGAAAGCCTTATAAATGCATCGCATTTTTTATTTTTTAGTTTTTATTTTTTATTTTTTATTTTTGAGTGTCGACAGCTGCATATCCGCACGCAATATTCCCACTCGGTTTTTTTTTTTTAGTGTCGGCAAACGCGAATATCTGCGCGGAATATTCCTACAAACATTGGTGTAAGATGCAAATAGTACAAATAGTGCAACCTCACCCCCCAACTTGATTCATGCATTGTCCTCAATGAAACAAAAAAGGTATGATATTCAATGACAGACAGTAAAAAGATTAACATGGTTAGAGAACACCTCGCACTTGAGCTTTGACAAAAACACCAATATCTGTGACTAAGAAGAACAAAACTATACGACAAAAGTCTTTAGTAGAAAAAAAAAACTAATTATTCCTCCACAACTTCCAGGTATACTGGATCTATTAAATTCTCCTCCACCACTTGTTCTTCAAAGGCCCCAAAAAATGGCTTAAGTCTTTAGTCATTTACCTTGAATGTCTGGCCATTTTTAGGGTTTTGGACATCCACAGCACNAATAGGTCTGATTCAAAACCCTCAAAAAATGGCTATAATCTTTGGCCATTGACGTTGAATGTCATCTTTGGGGTTTGCGACTTCCACGACTCTTTTGGGGTAGGCCACCTTGACAAGATAGGGGCCATCCCAACGGGATCGGAGTTTGTCTTGGAAAATGGAGAGGCGAGAATTGTATAAGGGTACTTTTTGCCCTGGCTCAAATGATTTCCTCACGATGAAGTTATCATGAAAGATTTTGGCCCTTTCTTTTGAGATTTTGGAGCTCTCATACGCATCTCGTCAAATCTCTTCCAACTCATTCAGCTCTAACTTCCTACGATCATCGACCATTCTCAAATTAAAATTTAAAATCTTAATGGCCCAATAGGCCTTGTGTTCCATTTTGACTGGCAGGTGGCAAGCCTTTCCATAGACAAGCCGGTAGGGAGACGTGCCCAAAATAGTTTTAAAGGCAATGCGGTATGCCCAGAGGGCATTGGTCAATATATCGGACCAATCCTTCCTGTTTGGGTTAACCATTTTTTCTAGAATGTTCTTGATCTCCCTATTGGCTTGCTCGGCTTGACCATTTGTTTGTGGATGATAGGTTGTGGATACTTTGTGAGTGACGCCATATTTGAACATTAGAAATACAAATGACCTATTATAGAAATGTGATCCACCATCACTTATTATTGAATGAGGCATCCCAAACCTCAAAAAGATGTTCTTTTTGAGAAACTTGACTACGACCCGGTGGTCATTAGTCTTGGTCGAGATAGCCTCCACCCATTTGGACACATAGTCCATTGCCAGGAAGATGTACAAATAACCAAATGACATAGGAAAAGGATCCATGAAGTCGATGCCTCAACAGTCGAATATTTCTATGACAAGTATTGGTGAAAGGGGCATCATGTTTCTTTGGGTCACACTACCCAACCGTTGGCATCTGTCGCATCTCTTACAAAATGAAACACAATCTTTGATAAGAAAGGGCCAGTAAAAACCTGATTGAAGAATTTTGGCCGAAGTCTTTTTCGTTGAGAAATGTCCACCGCAAGCTTGTGAATGGCAAAATGCAAGGATGTCCCGTTGTTCATTTTCAGGTACGCATCTCCTCATGATTTGGTCAGGGCAATACTTGAACAAATACGGGTTGTCGAAGTAGAAGTACTTCACATCCGCCATAAATCGTCTTCGATCTTCTGGGCTCCATGGCATCTGTTCTGTTGCAAGATAGTTATATATATATCAGCATACCAAGGACATACGAAATGAATTGAAAACAAATGCTCGTCAGGGAAAAAGTCAGGGTTAGGAATGTGCTTATTGGCCTCTTGCACCACAAGCCGGGATAAATGATCTGCCACCACGTTCTCAACTCCTTTCTTGTCCGTGATCGTCAAGTCAAATTCTTGTAGGAGGAGTATCCACCTAATGAGTCTCGGTTTTACATCCTGCTTAGACAACAAATACTTTAAAGCAGAGTGATTAGTAAAGACAACAATAGGCGAACAATTGATGTAAGAACAGAATTTATTGAAGGCAAACACTACCGCTAGCAATTATTTCTCGGTGGTAGTGTAATTCATTTGAGACTTATTAAGTGTTTTGCTAGCATAGTGTATCACATATGGTCTATTTTCCTCTCTCTGGCCGAGCACTGCGCAGACCGCATAATCATTTGTATCGCACATGACCTCAAAAGGTAGATCCCAATTGGGTGGTCGCGGAGGTGTGACTAGCATGCTTTTAAGATTTTTAAAGGATGCCTTATCATCATCCGACCACTCAAATGGGACCTCCTTTGACAGCAGGTTGGTCAAGGGTCGGGCCAATACACTGAAATTCTTTATAAATCGATGATAAAAAGCTGCATGGCCCAAAAACGACCGGATGCCTTTGATGGCTCTTGGCATGGGGAGGTTGGAGATGGCCTCCACCTTGGATTTATCGACTTCAATACCCCTTGCCGAAACTTTATGGCCAAGCACAATTCTTTCTGTCCCCATAAACTGACATTTTTCCCAAATCAAGACTAGATTCTTCTCCTCACATCTTGTTAGAACTTTCTCCAAGTCTGCCAAACATCCCTCGAATGAATCCCGAAACACTTAAAGTCATCCATAAAGACCTCCACTATCTTTTCCACCCATGTCACTAAAAATTCCCATCATATAGCGGGGAAAAGTCCCCGGAGCATTGCATATTCCAAATGACTTGCGACGGTAGGCAAAGGTACCAAAGGGACACGTGAAATTGGTCTTCTCTTGATCCTCCAAAGCAATCTCAATCTGATTGTAGCCGAAGTATCCAACAAAAAAACTGTAGAATAGATGCCCTGCTACTCATTCTAGAACTTGATCGAGGAATGGCAATGGGAAGTGGTCTTTTCTTGTGCAAGCGTTTAGCTTTCGATAATCAATGCACACCCTCCATCCGGTGATTACTCTTGTTGGTATAAGCTCATTCTCAACCACTGTAACTCCGAATTTCTTAGGTACTACTTGTATGGGGCTCACCCACTTACTATCGGTAATTGGAAAAATGATCCCCACATCAAGTAGTTTCAGAATCTCATCCCTCACCACCTCATTCATGATGGGATTCAACCGTCTTTGTGGTTGTCAGGAAGGTTTGGAATCCCCCTCAAGATATATGCGGTGGGTGCAAATGAGAGGGCTTATCCCTTTGATATCCGTAATGGTCCACCCAATTGCTCCTTTATGCTTTCTCAATAACTCCAAGAGTTCTTTTTCTTGTTCCATGTTCAATGTAGAGCTAATGATCACCGAAAATGTTTCACCTTCTCCAACATAGGCGTACTTCAAATGGGAGGGCAAGGGCTTCAACTCCAATTTGGGCTTTTGTTCATCCGACCGAAAAATTTTCGTTTCTCGATGGGGTAACTCTTTGAATGTAGGGATCTAGCTTTCCATCCCTTTCAAATCTTCTACCTCCTCTTGCTCATCCTAATTCTCAAGATCCATAATTCCTTCTTCCTTGAATTTCAACATCCCCTCCAGCTCCAAGTTCTCCTCAACCAAAGTGTCGGTTCTATTGACCTTACTTACTTCCTCATCATCACCCGGTTGCTTTGTCAAGTTGAATACATTGTGCTCCATTGTCATATTCCCAAATGCCAACTTCATTAGACCGTTCCTGCAATTTATCACGGCATTAGATGTAGCAAGGAAGGGCCTTCCAAGTATTATGGGAATTTGGGAGCTAAGGTTTGCAGCATGGTGTGTATCAAGCACAATGAAATCGATAGGGAAGTAAAATTTATCAATTTGAACTAAGACATCTTGAACTACTCCCCTTGGTGTATGGATACTACGATCTGCCAATTGAAGCATGATTGAGGTGGGCTTTAACTCCTCAAGCTGCAGCTATTGGTACACCGAGTAGGGGAAAAGATTCACACTTGCCTCCAAATCGAGGGGTGCTTGCTCCACTCAACAATTTCCAATGGTGATGGCTATGGTTGGACAATCGGGGTCTTTGAATTTGGGAGGAGTGTTCGTCCTCAATATTGAGCTCACTTGCTCGGTGAGGAATCCTTTCTTGTGGACTTTCAGTTTTCTCTTCATCGTGCATAAGTCCTTCAAAATCTTAGCACATGATGGAATTTGCTTGATGACATCGAGGAGTGGAACGTTAATCTTCACCTGCTTAAACATTTCCAAAATATCAGCATAATTAGCCACCTTGACAGGTGGCTTCAAACGACTTGGGAAAGGGCCAGGCGTGGAAGGAATAAACACACAATCATCAATTAATTTTTCTTTCTCAACGACCTCTCTTTCTTTCTCTTCACTCTCCTCACTCTTGTTGGCGTCACCCAAGATATCTTTTTCTTTTGGCAATGTGGTATTGGGTGAGACCGTTGGCAAATAGTTTTGTCAATTTCTTTGCCACCGTGGAGGATGGTGACAGCTTTGAGTTGCTCGCAACTCTCTCTCGAAGGTTCCGATGACTCAACAAAGTGTTGACCCCTAGGGTTCTCTTATGGTTGAGCGGGGAACTTCCACTTTTCTTGTTGAGATGCCCCTATGGAGTTTGTCAATTTTGTGAGTTAGGCCCATACATCATTGATGGCTATGGCATTTTGGTTATTGATGGCGGTTTGGCTTTGAATGAAGGAATGGACCATATCCTCCAAATTCCTTTCGTGAGGAGGTTGGTATGTGGATGGATTGGACGGTCCTTGAGAAAAATTTTGTAGAGGTGAATTTGGTGAAACATTCTATGGTGGTGGGGTTGATGAATACCCTTGTGGATTGGTCCGGGGGTATTGAGAGGTAGATACTTGCCCTTGGCCATGGTATTGGTTTTGGTTGGGAGACATGGGAGATATATATGCACTTGAACCATGAGGAATGGGGTTTTTATTTTTCCAACTAAAATTTGGGTGATTACTCCAACCCGAATTGTAAGTATTCGAATTAGGAGAAAATGATTGCCTTGTTTGGTTGAAGGCATAGACTTGTTTATGGTACACTTCTTTAAGGGTCAGAATGTTTGGGTAATCCGATAGGGAATGCTCCATACATTTGCAAATTGAACAACCCTCCTCAATTCGTGACACATTAGACACCTCGTGTCTCTTATTGACTTCAAGACTCAACTTTCCTTGAAAATTTAGCAATTTTTTAGAACAAGTCTTCCCGGTCTCTCAAATCATAAATCCCTCCCCCTTGAGTTTGGCCACTCTTTTGAGGAGAAGACCTTGGTACATCGGTGAGATCTGTAATGTCCCATGATTGTGCATTTTTGTGCCAATGTATCAAAGTAATCTAAGGCCTCATTGGATCTTTGTTCAAAAACTCCCCATTAAACATCATGTCAATGAACTGTCGATGACCCGGTGTGATTCCTTCATAAAAGAAACCCACCAATTGTCATGGTCCAAAGCCATGATGTGGAAGAGATTGTAGCAATTCCTTATACCTCTCCTAACATTGATAGAATTGCACACTGTGCTTTTTCAAAAAGTTTTGAATTTGCTTTTTTAGGGTGGTGGTTTTATGCACCGGAAAAGAATTTGTTCAAAAACTCAAAAATCATTTGGCTCCACGATGTGATGGTTCGAGGCCTTAAGGAAATAAGCCACGTTTTCCCTTGTATTTCAGGGAAAAGGGAAACAATTTCAATCTAGCTATCTCTTCCATCCCATGATTAGGGAGGAAGGCTACAACTATTTCCTCAAAACCCTTTATGTGTGAATTGGGGCTCTGAGTTTCAAGTCCGTTGAACGTGGAAATTAGTTGCAACATCCCTAGCTTAACTATGAAAATATGAGCTTGGACTGGAAGGAGGATGCATGATGGTGTGGTGCTTCATGTTGGTTGTAGGAAATCCCTCATTGACCTCACCGTGGGATCCATTTGAAAATTATTCCCCTCATTCATGGGAGGGGGAAAATTCATTCTCGGATTGGGTATTTGGGGTTCTTGTGGTCCCCTACCCCTTTAAACATTTGGATTTTCACCCCTTTTGGGACATTTGGATTTGCACCTATATTGTCAAAATTGTCACCCGCATCCTTGGGTTGTTCTTGGTCAATATTCATGGTAGGGGCCAAGTTTTGTCTAACAACTCAGTTTTGATCATTTCGCCTCCACATAAAACAAAATATATACAAACAAAATTATACATAAACAAGATTATGTACACGGAACAATGTACCTTAACCCATGATGAAGATCATGGGACTTACCTCCGTCGTCCAGAACTCACCTTCTTGGTTTGACACTTGCCTTCCCCGGCAACGACACCAAAAATGCTTGACAAAATTCCTTGTGGTTTCCTAACCTCTAAACATTACCTTTTAGCATGTATAGTATATGGATTAAGGGAGTGTCACTCTCCTTGGGATGATGTCAAAAGAAAGGGCAATGAAATGGTGGATAAATGAAATGTCAAATGTGTGTGTGTGTGTGTGTGAACATAAATGCTCCCCAAGTGCTAGGAGACTTTCACGGATCGTGTTTTACTTGGTGGTATTCCAAGGTCGTTTCCACGGGGAAGGAAGTAAACCGAGGGGAAGGTGATTTTGGGAGAAAGAAAGTGTCAAATCTTTGATTATTGGAAGTTGTTTTGATGCTAGTAAAATGAGAAACAAATGTTGGCAAATCCAACAGGTCACTCTAATAGGAATACCGTCTCAACTCAAAACCCTCCTCCAATAGAGCATTAATGAATGGTTGATTTGTGGGAAGCCAGGGATAAGATTGGTGAGTATCTAAGCATAAACTGTGACTAGGCCCACGACATATCAAAGACTCACCAAGTTATCCACCCTTAACCCAGTCAAACCGAACCATNTAAGATTGGTGAGTATCTAAGCATAAACCGTGACTAGGCCTACGGCATATCAAAGACTCACCAAGTTATCCACCCTTAACCCAGTCAAACCGAACCATTGAACTTTGAAAGAAGGGAGGAGAATGAGTTTAAAATGGTATACCCAAGTGGAGATTCCCCTTGGTTTTGCCAACTAAGACATTTAGCTATTCATGCTTAAAATAAAGACAACAATATGATGAGAAGACATTATGAAAAAATAAAGACTAGAGCTANCTTGGTTTTTCCAACTAAGAGATTTAGCTATTCATGCTTAAAATAAAGACAACAATATGATGAGAAGACATTATGAAAAAATAAAGACTAGAGCTAAGCATAAATGAAATGCATAAATATATTTTCTAAATAATCACCTCTTACTAAAGATTGGATGAGAAACTACTCACTCTTCATGGCTTTGTTAAAGCTAAAAAAGTAAGTGATGCACATCCCTCCATGTAGAGGAGTTACAAGGTAAAACACTTTACACAAGGAGCCGATCTTCGACAAAGAATGAGTGAATCACATTCTATCCTTCACGGCTTTGGTAAAACTCTATAAAAGTGGAAGAGTTTCACTCCTCTAGGGGAAGAAGGAAGCTCAAGCAATAGAAGTAAAAGAAAGCAATAACACAATAAAAGAAAGCAATACTTAAAGTAAAAGAAAGCAATAAATTAAAAGGAAGCAATAATACAATAAAATAAAGCAATACTTAAAGAAAGTAATAAGGAATAAGGAAAACAATAATAATTTTGGAGGGTTTTCCACTACCAAAATATGAATGCTTTACAAGTCCTAAGGGGTGGTATTTATAGGCAACAAGAGAGGGTGAAAGTCTTGTTAGGTGGCATTGAATTACATGAAAGTCTTGTTTGGTGGCCTTGAATTACATGAAAGTGTTTTTGGTGGCCTTGAATTCTTTGATCCCCCTTTGTTTTGAGCTTTTGATAATTGGCACCCCAGTAGTTTGTAGCTTTGACGCACAAAACCCTGAAAATAACAACAATTAATGCATTACCCTTTATTGACACACTAACCCTAATTTGATTTATTTTTACTAGTTTAACTTTATTCAACTAACACAATTTACCTATTAAATTATGCCTTAATTAGGGTTAATCAGTTATTACACGGGTGAAAAAAAGAATTCTTTCATATTAAGGCTCAAGCATGGCTGACTAGGGATGCAATTTTGTAAAAGAATTAGCTAAGGCTCAAAGTCGATCCAAAGATAGCCTAAGATCGTTTCCCAAGTATGTGCATATGTATGTATGGAAAAGTTCCCCGTGGGTTTTGAAAATAGATCACTTTAGTTGCATCAATCAAAGCTAGTTTAATGAGATTATTGAAAGAGATTAGAAGTGAAAGAGTTTACCTTGAGTAATTGTTGATATCCTCTCAAAAAGGCACTCTAAAGCTCAAGTCTTACCATGGTTTTCTTTGTCATCTCCATTGATTATGTTGGGTGTTTCAAGTAATGTTGGTTATATAACGATTC
The DNA here is from genome assembly GCA_963454935.2 of Ilex paraguariensis. Lineage (NCBI taxonomy): Eukaryota > Viridiplantae > Streptophyta > Magnoliopsida > Aquifoliales > Aquifoliaceae > Ilex > Ilex paraguariensis. Next base: position 414,622 of record CAUOFW020000001.1, read on the forward strand.
CATTTTCTAGTCTGATCACATTGTACTTCAAGAATAAAAAAAATACTTATGTACATTTGCCAATTTAAGAAAAGAGATAGCATCATTGTTCCAAAAAAATTGAGGTTTTATGTCGTGGTTGTTAAGTTGACGTGTCAAACCGATCATGTGCTTAGTCATTTTTGCAAGCAATCATAACATCCACATGTGTTTCGTTATTAACAAGAACTAGAATGCTAATCCTATATATGCATTTTAAACAAATAAAAGTGATAAACTGAATCATTCATTGCATAAAGGATACTTGTTTTACAATAATGTCAATGATGCAATTCATCCATTCAAAACATAACTTCAACTATCCCTAATCAACTCTAAAAAGACATATACAAGTATCCACAATAATCACAAAACATCCACAAGAATTATCAAAAGAAACTCCTTCACAACGGTACAGAAATCTCCTAAAAACTATTTAAAGAAGAATCAACAAACAACAACTAGTCAAGAACATAAATCAACTACTCCCTCAAGAAAAGAAATAATCAATCCTCTCCTATATCTCCATCAGCTCCACCAGCACTACCAGAAGGCAAGTGTCAAACCAAGAAAGTGAGTTCCGGATGACGAAGGTAAGTCCCATGATCTTCATCATGGGTTGAGGTACGTTGTTCTGTGTACATAATCTTGTTTATGTATAATTTTGTTTGTATATATTTTGTTTTATGTGGAGGCAGAACGACCGAGACCGACTTGTTAGACAAAACTTGTCCCCTACTATGAATATTGACCAAGAACAACCCGAGGATGCGGGTGACAATTTTGATAATATAGGTGCACATCCAAATGTCCAAAGGGATGCAAATCCAAATGTCCAAAGGGGTGGAGGACCATAAGAACCCCAAATACCCAATCCAAGAATGAATTTTTCCCCTCCCGTGAATGAGGGGAATAATTTTCAAATGGATCCCCCGGTGAGGTCAATGAGGGATTTCTTACAACCAACATGAAGCACCACACCATCATGCATGCTCCTTCCGGTCCAAGCTCATCTTTTCACAGTTAAGCCAGGGATGTTGCAACTAATTCCCACGTTCAACGGACTTGAAACTCAGAGCCCCTATTCACACATAAGGGATTTCTAAGAAATAGTTGCAACCTTCCTCCCCAATCATGGGATGGAAGAGATAGCTAGAATGAAATTGTTTCCCTTTTCCCTAAAAGACAAGGCAAAAACGTGGCTTATTTCCTTAAGGCCTCGAACCATCACATCGTGGAGCCAAATGATTTCTGAGTTTTTGAACAAATTCTTTCCGGTGCATAAAACCACCACCCTAAAAAAGCAAATTCAAAACTTTTCGGAAAAGCCCAATGAGCAATTCTATCAATGTTGGGAGAGGTACAAGGAATTGCTACAATCCCTTCCACATCATGGGTTTGAACCATGGCAATTGGTTAGTTTCTTTTATGAAGGAATCACACCGGGCCATCGACAGTTCATTGACATGATGTGTAATGGGGAGTTTTTGAACAAAGACCCTGATGAGGCCTTAGATTACTTTGATACATTGGCACAAAATGCACAATCATGAGACATTACAGATCCCACCGATGTACCAAGTTCTTCTCCTCAAAAGAGTGGCCAAACTCAAGGGGGAGTGATTTAAGATTTGAGAAACCGGGAAGACTTTTTTTCAAAAATTGCTAAATTGTCAAGGAAAGTTGAGAGTCTTGAAGTCAATAAGAGACACGAGGTGTCTAATGTGTCACGAACCGAGGAGGGTTGTTCAATTTACGAATGTATGGAGCATTTCCTATCAAATTGCCCAAACATTCCAACCCTTAAAGAAGCGTACCATGAACAAGTCCATGCCTTCAATCAAACGAGGCAATCATTTTCTCCCAATTCGAATACTTACAATCCGGGTTGGAGTAATCACCCAAATTTTAGTTGGAGAAATGAAAACCCCATTCCTCATGGTTCAAGTGCATATGCATCTCCCATGCCTCCCAAGCAAAACCAATACCATGGCCAAGGTCAAGCATCTAGCTCTCAATACCACAAGGGTATTCGTCAAACCCATCACCACATAATTTTTGANCCTCCCAAGCAAAACCAATACCATGGCCAAGGGCAAGCATCTAGCTCTCAATACCCCCGGACCAATCCACAAGGGTATTTGTCAAACCCACCACCACAGAATTTTTCACCAAATCCACCTCCACAAAATTTTTCTCAAGGACCGTCCAATCCATCCACATACCAACCTCCTCACAAAAGGAATTTGGAGGATATAGTCCATTGCTTCATTCAAAGCCAAATCGCCATCAATGATGTAAGAGCCCAACTCACAAAGTTGACAAATTCCATAGGGGCATCTCAACAAGAAAAGGGGAAGTTCCCGCACAACCACAAGAGAACCCTAGGGGTTANGTTGAAGCCCTTGCCCTCCCATTTGAAGTACGCCTATCATGGGGAAGGTGAAACATTTTCAGTGGTCATTAGCTCTACATTGAACATGGAACAAGAAAAAGAACTATTGGAGATNAACCCTAGGGGTTAACACTTTGTTGAGTCATCGGAACCTTCGAGAGAGAGTTGCGAGCAACTCAAAGTTGTCACCACCCTCTGCAGTGGCAAAGAAATTGACAAAACTATTTTGGCAACGGTCTCACCCAAGACCACATTGACAAAAGAAAAAGATATCTTGGGTGACGCCGACAAGAGTGAGGTGAGTGAAGAGAAAGAAAGAGAGGTTATTGAGAAAGAAAAATTAATTGATGATTTTGTGTTTATTCCTTCCATGCCTGCCCCTTTCCCANGAGGATGTGCATTGATTACCAAAAGCTGAACGCTTGCACAAGAAAAGACCACTTCTCATTGCCATTCCTCAATCAAGTTCTAGAACGAGTAGCAGGGCATCTATTCTACCGTTTTTTAGATGGATACTCGAGNTTCCATGCCTGCCCCTTTCCCAAGTCGTTTGAAGCCACCTATCAAGGTGGCTAATTATGCTGATATTTTGGAAATGTTTAAACAAGTGAAGATTAACATTCCACTCCTCGACGTCATCAAGTAAATTCTAGCNCTAATTATTCTGACATCATTGAAATGTTTAAGCAGGTGAAGATAAACATTTTACTCCTCGATGCCATCAAGCAAATCCCATCATGTGCAAATATCTTGAAGGACTTGTGCACAGTGAAGAGAAAATTGAATGTGCATAAGAAGGCATTCCTCACTGAGCAAGTGAGCTCAATATTGAGGACCAACACTCCTCCCAAATTCAAAGACCCCGGTTGTCCAACCATAGCCATCACCATTGGAAATTGTGGAGTTTAGCAAGCACTCCTTGATTTGGGGGCAAGTGTGAATCTTCTCCCCTACTCGGTGTATCNCTTGACCAACCTGCTGTCTAAGGAGGTCCCATTTGAGTGGTCGGATGATTATGAGGCATCGTTTAAAAAACTTAAAAGCATGCTAGTCACACCTCCGATCATGCGACCACCCAATTGGGATCTACCTTTTGAGCTCATGTGCGACACAAGTGATTACACGGTCGGCGCAGTGCTCGGTCAGAGGGAGAAAAATAGACCATATGTGATACACTATGCTAGCAAAACACTTAATGAGGCTCAGATGAATTACACTACCACTGGAAAAGAATTGCTAGCAATAATGTTTGCCTTAGATAAATTCCGTTCTTACATAATTGGTTCTCCTATTGTTGTCTTCACTGANCTTGCTACATCTAATGCCGTGATAAATTGTAGGAACGGTCTAATGAAGTTGGCATTCGGGAATGTGACTATGGAGCACAATGTATTCAACTTGGCAAAGCAACCGGGTGATGATGAGGAAGTAAGTGAGGTCAATAGAATCGACACTTTGGTTGAGGAGCACTTGGACCTGGAGGGGATGTTGAAATTCAAGGAAGAAGAAATTGTGGATCATGAGAATTATAANGAAAGGAGTTGAGAACGTGGTGGCGGATCATTTATCCCAGCTTGTGGTGCAAGAGGTCGATAAGCACATTCCTATCCCTGACTTTTTCCCTGACGAGCATTTGCTTTCAATTCATTCCGTATGTCCTTGGTATGCTGATATATGTAAATATCTTGCAACAGGACAAATACCACCGCAATGGAGCCCAGAAGATCGAAGACGAGTTATGACNGAGGTAGAAGATTTGAAAGGGATGGAAAGGTGGATCCCTACATTCGAAGAGTTACCCCATCGAGAAAAGAATTTTTTTTCGTTGNACGAGTTATGACGGATGTGAAGTGCTTCTACTTCGACAACCCGTATTTGTTCAAGTACTGCCCCGACCAAATCATGAGGAGATGTGTACCTGAAAATGATTAGTGGGACGTCCTTGCATTTTGCCATTCACAAGATTGTGGTAGACATTTCTCAGTGAAAAAGACTTCGGCCAAAACTCTTCAATCAGGTTTTTACTAGCCCTCTCTTATCAAAGATTGTGTTTCATTTTGTAAGGGATGCGACAGATGCCAACGGTTGGGTAGTGTGACCCAAAGAAACATGAAGCCCCTTTCACCAATACTTGTCATAGAAATATTTGACTGTTGGGGCATCGACTTCATGGGTCCTTTCCCTATGTCATTTGGTTATTTGTACATCCTCCTGGGAGTGGACTATGTATCCAAATGGGTGGAGGCTATCCTGACCAAGACTAATGACCACTAGGTCTTAGTCAAGTTTCTCAAGGAGAACATCTTTTTGAGGTTTGGTATGCCACGTTCAACAATAAGTGATAGTGGATCACATTTCTGTAATAGGCCATTTGCATCTTTAATGTTCAAATATGGCGTCACTCACAAAGTATCCACTGCCTATCACCCACAAACAAATGGCCAAGCCGAGCTAGCCAATAGGGAGATCAAGAATATTCTAGAAAAAATGGCTAACCCAAACAGGAAGGATTGGTCCGATAGATTGACCGATGCCCTCTAGGCATACCGCACTGCCTTTAAAACTATTTTGGGCATGTCTCCCTATCGGCTTGTCTATGGAAAGGCTTGCCACCTACCAGTCGAAATGGAACACAAGGCCTATTGGGCCATTAAGACTTCAAATTTTAATTTGAGAATGGCCGGTGAACGTAGGAAGTTAGAGCTGAATGAGTTGGAAGAGATTCGACGAGATGCGTATGAGAGCTCCAAGATCTCAATAGAAAGGGCCAAAATCTTTCATGATAACTCCATTGTGAGGAAATCATTTGAGCTCGGGCAAAAAGTACTCTTATATAATTCTCACCTCTCCATTTTCCAAGGCAAACTCCGATCCCATTGAGATGACCCCTATCTTTTCAAGGTGGCCTACCCCAAAGGAGCTGTGGATGTCCAAAACCCCAAAAATGGCCAGACATTCAAGGTAAATGGCCAAAGACTTAAGCCATTTTTGGGGGGCTTTGAAGAACAAGTGATGGAGGAGAATTTAATGGATCCAGTATACCAGAAAGTTGTGGAGGAATAATTAGTTTTTCTTTCTGCTTTTCAATGTACAGGCTTTTATTTACTTACTTTATTTTTATTCCATGTTAATTATGTGCTTTTGTTGTATAGTTTTGTTCTTCTTAGTCGCAGATATTGGTGTTTTTGTCAAAGCTCAAGTGCGAGGTGTTCTCTAACCCGACTAATCTTTTTACGGTCCATCATTGAATATTATACCTTTTTTGTTTCATTGGGGACAATGCATGAATCAAGTTGGGGGTGAGGTTGCACTATTTGCACTATTTGCATCTTACACCAATGTTTGTGAGAATATTCCGCGTGGATAGTCGCGTCTGCCAACACTCGCGCCTGCCGACACACTAAAAACAAAAAAAAAATCGGGTGAGAATATTCCGCGCGGATATGCTGCTGTTGACACTCAAAAATAAAAAATAAAAACTAAAAAATAAAAAATTAAAACTAAAAAATAAAAAATGGGATGCCTTTATAAGGCTTTCAAATTTTTTTCCTTTTTCTCCCATCCACCAGTGATTGTTCTCCCCTTCTTTCCATTTTCTTCTCTTCTTTTTTTTTCCTCCTATTTTCTTCTTCTTCTTGTTCTTCTTCTTCGTCGTTCTCTCTGTTCTCTGTAAAAACAACCGACCCCCTACAAATCTATGACCATTTACGCCAACGACCCATTCCTTTGTTTAATAATTTGCCTTATATGTTTGTATTTGTTCATGAGTGCTCTTTTTCTGCTCGCACTTAGGGTAAGAGGTTTCTAGCCTAACCCAAATCTCCCTCGAGTTGATTAATTGTTGTATTTTGTTTGTTGGTTTCAGTAGCTAAAGAGATCTCTACACCCACGCCTTTCCCTCTTTCTTTGTCTTCTTTTTCTTCTTATTTTTGTTGTGCTATTCTCTATAACAGGACCCAACTTCCAACAGTCTCATGACCATATTCCCCGAAGACTCAGTCGTTTGTCTCATGATCGGTATTTGTTTACTCTATTTGTACATGACTCTTCTTCTTCTTTCCGCATTTCAAATCAAGGGTTTTCGTCCTAGCCAAAACACATATCTGCGTAGAGAAGATTAAATTGTGTATTTTTTTTGTAGGTTTCGACAGTTGAACAGATCTCTACCCTACAACTTAATCTCCAAACTCCACACTAGTAAATTCGAAACATTGGGGACAATGTTCAGTTTAGGTTGGGGGTGTGTTTTACGATTCCAGTTTGTTATAGTTTCGTATTTAAAAAAATTTTTTGTTCTAGATTGCGTATTTTTACAGCATTTTTGCTTATATTTTATGATCACATCAAATGCAGCTTCAATCTTCTTTGTGACTAACATATATTAAAGAACCAGATAATGAGTCTTAAAGTATAGAAAGCATGAATGTTAAAAAATTTTGGTTTAGTTTGGGAGTCTTGCGCATATTTCCATCTGATGTGCATGTTATGACCATGAGAAAAGCAAGAGTAGTTAGAAAAATTAAAATCCGAGAAGCACAAGCAAAACCATTGTGTGGCAGAAGTTCTTTTGCTAAACTTCGTTGTGTCAAATGGCTAGGTGCTTGTAAACAATGTGGCAGGTGTTTTCACATGAGAAAATACAATCAGTGTTCTGAACCAATTTCACATCGTACAACCGATCGATTAAACTGGATAGTGTATGGACAGAGTAAGAATTTTCCTGACACGCCATCTTATACCAGTCCGAGACTTATGTTATGTGCAACAAGAAGTGGAAAGGGTCACCAATAATGANCTGACACGCCATCTTATACCAGTCCGGGACTTACATGTTATGTGCGACAAGAAGTGGGAAGGGTCACTAATAATGACATAGACACAAGCGATGACTCGGATTAAATTTTGATTAATTATGACAAAGTTGTGGAAAAATGTGTTTTGGGGATGACGGTTAATGGTCCGAATAATTTTTTATTTGTGTAAATATTTGTTTATGTACAAAGTCTTTTTGTTGAAATAAAGATGTGGGCCGAGTAAGGATTGTCCTAAAATGCCAACCTGTAGCGTGGGTAGAGACTTATCTAGAGACGCTATAGCTTTCCAAGTTCAATGTGTGCATTTAGTCTTCTTTCAATTTTCATAGATAAATGTGTATGTAATAACTTTGATTTTTATTCATGTGAAAACAAAATCACATTTCCTTGAAAAATGGTATTTTCTCTATGCTTAAATGTCAAATGTACACTGGTATTTGTTAATCTTAAGGTACAAAATGACCAGACTCAAAAATAGAATTAATATATAACCGACATTCTTTGGAAACCTGACATAACCAGTGGAGATAACGAAGATTACCATGGTAAGTTTTGAGCCTTGTGATGCTTTGTGAGAAACAATCAACATTTACTCAAGTAAGCTCTTTCACTTTCAATTGTTGAATAATCTCATTAAACTTGCTTTGATTAAATGCAACTAAAGTAATCTACTGACATATCCCACAGGGAACTTTTGCATGCGACACATATATAGGCACATACTTGAGAAAGGATTTAGGCCATCTTTGAGTTGATTTTGAGGCTTAGTCATTGCTTCTACGAAATTATATCCCTAGTTAGCCATGTTTGAGCCTTCAGTGAATGATTTTTTTTTTCGAAAAAACTCATATGATAACCGAGCCACAAGAAAATACAGTTAACATACCTTGCTATCCAAATTTTTTTGCACCCTCTTACAAATCGGTATAATATAGCAAGGCAAGAAAAACAGAAAAGAAGATGGTGGCTACTGTTCAATGAAAAATCGGTGGAAACAACTAAGAAAGAAAAGAAAGAAAAAAAATAGGGAATTGCCAAGAAAGTGAAAAATGAAAGAAAGAAATACAATTTCTAGGCAAAAGATCGAAAAGCAAGAAAGAGGTGTACTACACTACATTAAAAAGGGGATAGCTTTTGATGACCATTGACTTCATTTCGTTAGCCACTGACCTCTGGCCACACATTAACTGGGGTATGTTAAATAGTATTTCTTTAATTGCATTGATATTCTTCCATGAAATTATGCCAAGACCATGATTAGTCTACTTTCTTAAGACTTTCACTCCCTTTCTAACTGTGCATGTGATTCTTCGATTGACCATCCTCTGATCACATGCCCTTTGAGAGACAAGTCACTATAATCGGAGTTAATTTTTTGCTAAGAGCATTCTAAGAGAGGTTTGAGAAATCAAAGCTATCCATGGAATGTGATAAAGTGGAATGTTTGTTATATAACAATTCTTGCTACTAGAATGATCATTCCTACTGCACAGGGAATTCCAAGTACCAATGTAACAAGTGTTTATTTTTGTATAGAGTACGTACAAATGACAGAGAAGTGTTCGGAAAACAATTCGAAATTAAGGGATGTGTGTCTCAACAATCCTGTTGCTAACTCATTCTGACAAGAAATCTTACATAGACACATCTTTTTAATTGGAGTTTGTAGATAGCTTCACTGGAAACTTTCACGAGACAAAACTTGTCCACTTGGGATCACCTAGGGGTTTAACAGCTTGTTGCATATGCTAAATGCAATCGTGTTATCTACAAAAGTGGTTTTATTTTGTTATGTTGTTATTTATTACTAGGGACTAGTAATGTTTAGGTTGGGGGGTGTGATTAACCCTAATTAAGGCATAATTTAATAGGTAAATTATGTTAGTTGAATAAAGTTAAACTAGTAAAAATAAATCAAATTAGGGTTAGTGTGTGAATAAAGGATAATGCATTAATTGTTGTTCTTTTTAGGGTTTTGTGCGTCAAAGTTACAAACTACTGGGGTGCCAATTATCAAAGCTCAAAACAAAGGGGGATCAAAGAATTCAAGGCCACCAAACAAGATTTTCAAGTAATTCAAGGCCACCAAACAAGACTTTCATGTAATTCAAGGCCACCTAACAAGACTTTCATGCCACCAAACAAGACTTTTCAAGGCCACCTAACAAGATTCAAAGCCACCTAACAAGACTTTCACCCTCCCTTGTTGCCTATAAATACCACCCCTTAGGACTTGTAAAGCATTCATCTTTTGGTAGCAGAAAACCCTCCAAAAGTATTATTGCTTTCCTTATTGCTTATTACCTTCTTTAAGTATTACTTTATTTTATTGTATTATCGCTTCCTTTTAATTTATTGCTTTCTTTTACTTTAAGTATTGCTTTCTTTTATTGTGTTATTGCTTTCTTTTACTTCCATTGCTTGAGCTTCCTTCTTCCCTTAGAGGAGTGAAACTCTTCCACTTTTCTAGAGCTTTACCAAAGCCGTGAAGGATGGAACGTGATTCACTCATTTTTTGTCGAAGATCGGCTTCTTATGTAAAGTGTTTTACCTTGTAACTCCTCTACTTGGAGGGATGAACATCACTCATTTTTGTAGCTTTAACAAAGCCATGAGGAGTGAGTAGTTTCTCATCCAATCTTTTGTAAGAGGTGATTATCCGAAAGTTATATTTATGCATTTCGTTTATGCTTAGCTCTAGTCTTTATTTCTTCATAATGTCTTCTCATCATATTGTTGTCTTTATTTTAAGCATGAATAGCTAAATCTCTTAGTTGGAAAAACCAAAGGGAACCTCCACTTGGGTATACAATTTTCAACTCATTCTCCTCCCTTCTTTCAGAGTTCAATGGTTCGATTTGACTAGGTTGAGGGTGGATAACTTGGTGAGCCTTTGATATTCCGTGGGCCAAGTCACGGTTTATGCTTAGATACTCACCAATCTTATCCCTAGCTTCCCACGAATCAATCGTTCATTCATGATCAATTGGAGGGGGGTTTCGAGTTGAGACGGTATTCCTATTAGAGTGACCTCTTGGATTTGCCAACATTTGTTTCTCATTTTACTAGCATCAAAATAAATTCCAATAATCAAAGATTTTACACTTTCTTTCTCCCAAAATCACCTCCCCCTCGGTTTACTTCATTCTTCATGGAAACGACCTTGAAATACCACCAAGTAAAACATGATCCGTGAAAGTCTCCTTGCACTTGGGGAGCATTTTTGTTCACACACACACACATTTGACATTTCATTCATCCACCATTTCATTGCCCTTTTTTTTGACATCATCCCAATGAGAGTGACAGTCCCCTTCATCCATATACTATACATGCTAAAAGGTAATGTTTAGAGCTTAGAAAACAACAAGGAATTTTGTCAAGCAGTCCTCCACAAAGGGTTTCAATCTCTGACCATTGACGGTAAATATATTACCGTTTGATGGGTTCTCCACTTCCACTACCCCATGTTCAAACATTTTTTTGACAATGTAAGGTCCAGTCCATCTTGATTTCAACTTTCCAAGAAAAAAGGCAGAGTCTTGAATTGAAAAGCAGAACTTTTTGATCAGGTTCAAAAGACTTTCGCACTATGTTCTTGTCATGAAAACTTTTCATCCTGGATTTTGCAATCTTAGCATTTTCATATGCATCATTTCTTAATTCCTCCAATTCATTAACCTGAAGTTTTTTTGCTAGTCCAGCTTTGTCCATGTCAAAGTTCATTGCCTTAATAGCCCAGTATGCCCTATGTTCCAATTCCACAGGTAGGTGACAAGGCTTTCCATAGACTACTCGGTAAGTAGACATGCCCAAAATATTTTAAAAGTAGTACGATACGCCCAGAGTGCATCAATTAGTCTTGACAACCAATCTTTGCGGTCTGGATTTACCATTTTTTCTAAAATTAATTTGATCTCCTGATTAGCTAATTCGGCCTATCCACTAGTTTGTGGATGGTATGGAGTTGCAATTTTTTGAAAAATCAAGTATTTTTTCATCAGATTCCAGAAAGGTCGATTACAAAAGTGAGCACCTCCATCACTTATGATGGATTTTGGGATTCCAAATTGGGATAAAATATTTTTTTAAAAAATCTTGATCACCATTTGATGATCATTATTCCAACATGGAATTGCCTCAACCCATTTGGACACATAGTCTATGGCTACCAAAATGTATAGATAGCCAAAGGAAGGGAAAATGGTCCCATAAAATCAATGCCCCAACAGTAAAAAATTTCAATTATAAAAATGGGATTTAGAGCCATCATTGTGCTCCTTGAAATATTTCCCAATCTTTGACATCTATCACAAGTTGAACAAAAAAACATGGACATCTTTGAAAAGTGTGGGCGAGTAAAATCCGCACTGCAGGATTTTCGCAGCGATTTTTCTAGATGAAAAATGGCCACCACATGCTTCGGAATGACAAAATGCTATTACCTGTTTGCTTTCTTGAACGGAGGATGCAACATCTTATGATTTGATCCTTATAGTACTTAAATACATATTGATCTTCCCAAAAGAAATTGCGAACATCTCTCAAAAATTTCTTCTTTTTTTGTGGGGGAAAAGGACGGATAGAGTGTTCCACTAGCAAGAAAATTAGCAATATCAGTGTACCATGAGGTCTCATTAATTATGAATAGTTGTTCATCGGAGAATTTTTCATTGATTGGCATTCCATCCTCATGAAATTCGTAAGTTAACCTGGACAGATGGTCTGCTACCACATTCTTAACACCCTTTTTGTCCTTAATGACCAAGTCAAACTCTTGAAGTAAGAGTATCCATCGCAAGAGCCTCGGTTTAGCATCCTTCTTTGTGAGCAAAAACTTTAATGCTGCACGGTCAGTGAACACAGTAACAGAAGAACCAACAAGATAAGAACAAAATTTTTCCAAAGCAAAGACTATGGAAAATAATTCTTTTTCAGTTGTCGAATAGTTCATTTGAGCATCATTGAAAGTTTTACTTGCATAGTAAATCACATGTGGTTTCTTATCTTTTTGTTGACCCAACATAGCACCTACAACATAGTCACTTGCATCACATATTAGTTCAAAGGGTAAAGTCTAGTTAGGGGGTTGCATTATTGGGGCAGAAATTAACATGCCTTTAGGCTGGTTAAAAGCTTTTTGGCACATTTCACTCCAATCAAAGATTACATCCTGTCTCAGGAGATGACACTTGGGTTTATCTATGGTACTGAAATCTTTTATGAATCTCCTGTAAAATTCTACATGTCCCAGAAATGATTGGACATCTTTTACAGTCTTGGGAGCAGGCAAATTCTCAATCAGATCTATTTTGGCTTTGTCAACTTTCATGCCTTCAAATGACACAATGTGACCCAAGACAATGCCTTGTGTTACCATTAAATGACATTTCTCCCAATTGAGCACCAGATTTGCTTCTTGACATCTTATAAATACTTTTTCTAGGTTGGCCAGACACAAATCAAATGAGTCACCATACACAGAGAAGTCATCCATGAACACTTCCAAAAATTTCTCGACCATTTCACTGAACAGCCTTAACATGCATCTTTAGAATGTTACATGAGCGTTACAAAGTCCAAATGACATCCTTTTGAATGCAAACGTGCTAAAGGGGCATGTAAATGTGGTTTTCTCCTGATCATTTAGTGCTATCTCAATTTGATTATACCCGAAATAGTCATCCAAGAAATAGTAAAATTCATGCCCTGCGATTCTCTCTAGAACCTAGTCAAGAAAGGGAAGCGGGAAATGGTCTTTTCTGGTCACCAAATTGAGTTTTCGGTAATCGATACACATCCGCCATCCTGTGACGACTCTAGTTGGTACCAATTCATTTGCATCATTTTTGACTACTGTGACTCCAGACTTTTTGGGCACAACTTGGGTTGGACTAACCCATTTGCTATTAGAGATGGGGAAGATTATCCCGACATCTAAGAGCTTTAACACTTCTGCCTTTATAACTTCATTCATGTGAGGGTTCAGTCGTCGCTGCATTTGACGAGAGGGTTTTGAGTCCTCTTCAAGGTATATGGCACGATTGTAGATTAACGGGCTTATACCTTTCAGGTCAATGATGGTCCACCAAATGGTGCTTTTGTGGCTTTTAAGAACTTCAATCAGTTTAGACTCTTGCAAGTCTGGGAGCTTAGACAAAATTACCACTGGGAATGACTCGTCCTTTCCTAGGAATGCATATTTGAGGTCAGATGGGAGAGGTTTTAATTCAGGCTTTGGTGGTTTGTTACTTGATGAGAGTGGCTTTGAGTCACTTGGTGAAAGTTCCTCAAATTTGGGGGCCCATGTATTAACAGCATGAATTGGGCAATTCTTTGGATCATCATCCATGGTTTCGGATGTGATGGATTCTGACAAAGAAAGTTCAATGGAATTTTCACAAAATGTGTTGTTGAGATGGTTCTGGACCAAAGACTCAATAGAATTTATTTCTCTTTCTTCTCTATCCTCTCTTGGGTGTTTGGCAACATTTAAAATATTCAGCTCAAGTGTCATATTCCCAAAGGTTAATTTCATGACCCTATTCCTGCAATTGATTAGTGCATTTAAAGTTGCCATAAAGGGTCGACCAAAAATAACAAGATTTGGATTCTCTGAATATTGTGCTGGCTGAGTATCTAAGACGATGAAGTCAATAGGGAATACAAAGTTGTCCACTTGGACGAGTACATCTTCAACAATACCCCTAGGAATTTTTACAGATCTATTTGCCAACTAAAGTGTGACACTTGTGGGTTTGAGTTTCCCCAGACCCAACTGTTGGTAAACAGAGAATGGGAGCAAATTGACACTTGCTCCAAGGTCTAACAGTGCTTGTTCAATTCTAAAATTTCCAATGACACATGACACAATTGGACACCCTGGATCTTTGTATTTTGGAGGGGTTTTGTGTTGAAGCAAAACACTAGTATGTTCTGTCAAGAAGGCTCTTTTTTGAACATTTTGGCTTCTCTTGACTGTGTACAAGTCTTTCAGAAATTTGGCATAAGATGAGACTTGTTTGATTGCATCCAAAAGTGGGATGTTGATTTTTACTTGCTTGAAGAGCTCGTAAATTTTTGGCTGATTATTCAACTTCTGTGCAGTTTTGAGTCTATGAGGAAAAGGAGCGGGAATAGAACACGAGGGTTCTTCTTCCCATAATGGTTCTGGTTCTTGTTAGATCATGGGATCGGGTTCCTTTTCTCTCACAAGTTCAGGCTCAGTCGATTCAGGCTCAATTGGTGAGTTGATTGGGATGGATTTTGGCTTTGGAATTAGCTTGTCTCGGATGGTCTTGTCAATCACCTTGCCACTTTTTAGTGTAGTGACAACTTGGGCTTGACCTTTTGAATTTTTCATGGATAAAGGATATCCCACCTGAAATTGGGCTTATGGTGGTTTTGGTTGGGCAGGAAACCTGCCCTTCTCATGTGTGGTCATGGGTCAACTTTTGGATGTGACTTTTAAGATCCTCGAATGATTGAGTGGTCTGGGTTTTGAAATCAGTGAAAGCCTGAGTGGAACTATAGTTGTAGTTCATTTGGCTTTGCATGAACTGGTTCAGTGTGTCTTCAAGGTTCCTTTTTTGTGGTGGTTGGTATGGCTGGTATGCGGGAGGTCCTTGAGGTGGAGGGTGTGAACCTTGTTGGTTCATTGGAGTTGGTTGTGTGTTCCTCCAACTGAAGTTTGGGTGGTTCCGCCACCCTAGATTGTATGTTTCAGAGTATGGATTGGAGTACGGCTTGTTGAAATTAGAGATAACATTTGTTTGTTCTAACAGAACCTCTTTGAATGCTGGAATTGTAGGACACTCCCCAGTAGGGTGTCATGTCAGTGCACAGATCCCACACACTTGTTTTGCAGGAGAGCTGACAACAATTTGATGAACCTTTTTCATCTCTAAAGCTTCAAGCTTTTGAGACAAGGTGAACATTTTTGCTCTAAGGTCATCATCATCCTTCAAGACATACTTACCCCCTTGGGAAGTAGATGGTTTGGCTTAAATAGTTGTGGGAGAGGCAGAGTCCCACATCTGAGAACTGTCAGATATAGTATCAAAGAAATCGAATGCCTCCTCTGGACTTTTTCCCATAAACTCTCCTTAAGCCATGATTTCGACAAACTAGCATAGTCTACTGGGCAGGGAGTCATAGAAAAATTCTACCAAAGTCCAATTCTCAAAAGTATGTTGTGGGCAGGATTGGAGAATATCTTTGAATCTTTCCCAACTTTGGTAAAAAGTTTCCCCTTCTTTAACTGAAAAGTTCATGATTTGTCTCTTAAGTGCATTAGTGCGGTGTAGAGGACAAAATTTTCTGAAAAATTCATTCTGTAGTGCCTGCCAGTTAGGTATTGGAAGAGTTTTTAAAGAATTTAGCCATTGTTTAGCTTTATCCCTTAAGGAAAAAGGGAAAAGTTTCATCTTGGCTAGTTCGGAATTGTTTTGAAAAGTTCCACATACTTCCTCAAAATCTTTTATGTGCAGATATGGATTTTCTGTTTTGAGTCCATGGAATTGAGGGAGTAGTTGAACTGTCCCCGTCTTTACAATAAAGTAGGGTGCATCTTCAGGAAAGATAAAACAAGAGGGACACTATTTCTTCTGGGATTCAAGTAATCCCTCAAAGTTCAAATGTTAGGTACTTCCCCTTCTCTTATGGGAATTTCTTCTCGTCTCTCACCATTCGCCATCTTACTTTCACAAGAGTCTGCTACTGATCTAGGTGAAAGTGGTTCAGATTGATTCACAGACCCAGACGATTCAGCTGGCAAATTTTGATAGTGAGGGGCATTTTCAATCATAAAAGTAATTAAAAAAACTTTATCTACAGTAAAACAAATTTATACACAAAAATGAGGTCTTTTTACCTTTTACCGTAAAACACCAGATGGCGTATGTGTCTTTGCTTTAAGGGCGTTCGAATGCCAGATGGCGTCTAATTTCTTCCAATTAAGTGGCCTGTGGTCTCTGACTTGGTCACTTCCATACATCTTGAACAACCTTGACTTTACACAGCATCTTGGTCCTTAGTTACTCAAGACAACATTCGAACGTGGAGTGACGTTCGAACGTTGTACTCAAGTACTTCTGGTTCTTCTTTTTGTTGACTGCAACACGCCATGTCTCAATAGCTGGTCTTGGCAGATTTTCAGAGGAAGTTCAAACGTGGGTTGACGTTCGAACGTTCTTGCTTGGTTCCACCCTTCTGCAATTTTATTCCCTTTCGCGCTGGTGTTACATTCAAGTGTGATTTTTGTTGTTCTTGAGCCTTTGTTCACTTTAGGACCTAAAATGTCATTACTTAAACTCCATCAAAGCACAATTAGTCCAAAAAGGCATAGTAAGAATTGTTAACTTTACACACGAATCAATGCACCAGAACCAAATAATACTCTTGCCCATAAGTGAGAGAGTAGAAATGAACCCTAAATAACTAACTGTTCTTCTGGCACAGTCTGAGGCATAATGGCATAGATACACCCCTGGGTCCCTAAAGTCCCGGCTTGTGATACCTGTCCTCGACCCATGCTCTGGCCCATCTTGTGAAACCCGAAAAAAATTTGAACTTTTCTAGAGATTAAAATGCAAGATCTAGAAAAATATGCGAGATTAAAATCAATATTTTTCTAGAGCTCAGATGAAGCAACGGATCTCACCATTGGATTCGCATTGCAAAACCGAGTTGCTCTGTCAATTTTCATCGAATTCTGAGATAGTCGAGTTTTTTACGTTTTTCGAGGCAACAAGCGTCCGATAACCCCCAAAAATGAATTTTTATAAAAATTTTGAAATTTAAAAAATATTTTAAATAAATTTTATATAAAATATTTTGAGTTTAAATCGGTACAAAATTTAATAGTTTCGAGACGAAAACAGACCCAGACAAAGGACGACACTTGGCGCGACGAAGGCCAAGTCTTTAAAAAGTATAAAAGTTGGCAAATATCTGAAAAATCAAATATTTTCTCTTCATTTGGCCGGCTGGATCAGACCCAAGAGCAAAGAGGAAAAAAAATAATTCTTCAAACTTTCTTCCGTCGATTCTCAGAGTTCCGTCGGTCGGAATTCGTTGGGCCAAGAATTAAAGTTGATCTACGCGATTAGGGCTACGCGTGGGTACCAAAAACAAAGATTTTTACCCAAGATCCAAAGGGAGAATTTTGGAGAAATCTAAGCTTTGGGCTTGAATCTTGTTCTTGAGGTTACCTACGAATTCTTTATACTTCAAGAGGTAGGGTTCCTTCTAATCGGACCTATTTCTAACCTAAGGTGTCCATAGGGTTCATGTGGGATATTTTGGGTATTTCTAATATTTTTCCATTATGGTTGGTGTTATGAAAATGGGTAGGATCAATTCTAGTGTGAATTGGTAGTTAGAAAGTGCTAGTTTGTGATTTCTAGAATGTTTCGATAATTGGTTATGTAAAATCATATATTCTGATTTTTATTTTATTTGAAATGGTCCATATAAAATCTTGGCTTGATTTTGGTATATGGAAGTATTTATGTAATCCCTTGGAAATTAGGATCATGTGGGCATGCTTTGTGCTTTATATTATGCCTTGTGAATGAAATTTGATATTAGCATGTATTATGTGTTATCATGTTGATGAAGTGTTAATATATGCTCTTGGATATATTGAACTTGAAATGGTTATAGTGATTATATGCAAATGATATAAATTGCCATGGTATACATTGATATGTAAAAATTGTTGATTTGGCATGCATTGCAATATAGACATGGAATTGACATCACATTCATGGGCTACATGCATGAGTTTGGGTGTAGGGCTGCATGGGGTGATCAACACCAACATTAGTGCTTGATGGTGGGCTAGGGAAAGTGGGATGGAACGTCCTACGGAGTGGCATGGTTACATGCATAAGAAAACTTGTGTCGGGTATAGCAAGTAGGGCTAGATACTCCCTCGGGTGAAAAACCCGGCCACTTGGTTCATACACTTACCGGTGGTAAAATTCCAGAAAAGTGTAATGGCGTACGGAGCTGGAGGTGCGATTTCTAAATCCGATACCCCATAAAGGCACATGATTTTGATATATAAATTATTTATTTGATGGGAAACATCCAAGAATGAAATGGTTTTATGACATATGGTTGATTTCAAAATGATCTTTGGATGTGTTTAATCAAAGATGTTGTTTTACACATATGTGTTGCATTGTGTTGTGGGAGTCGGTGAGGACTTGAGTTAAAGTTGCATGAGTGAGTTTCATCTCATTTCATTGCATGGCATGGTGAATTTCCAATATAGAGTTGCATATTCTTACTTGGAATGTTGATGTGAATATGAACGGTCAAATGTGAACATTGCATATGCACTTAGGTGGGGAGTAGCCCTTGTAGGATGTACTCTACTAGGCGTTGGCTCACCCTATACGGGAAACATTTCAGATATGGGTCATACACCGCGGGACGGCACTCACTCGGGCACTTAAGGAGGAAGAAAAGCCGACTTGTGGCTTCCAATCTATTTCTTTTGTAAAAATTAGACTTGTAATTAAATTTTGGCATGTAATGTATAAAGGAATTGTAATAGAGTCTATATGGACCGTTTTAATATAGTCTTCCCTGTTTGTATGAGTATGGATAATTGGACCCGGTGTGGCCAATGTTTACTTATAAATGGACCCGGTGTGGTCATTGTGGAATATTGGACCTTGGATAGGTCTTTTTATTATATAATGCATAGGTTGTGTTTTGAGTAGAGTTCCTCTTACAAATGAGACTCCGCCCAAATTTTTAATAAAGGATGGACCCGGGTAAATGGGACACAATGTTGAGATATCGCGTTACTCGGTATCCACTGGCATACCGCGGGTTGATGGGTAATCAATGGAGCCCCGAATTTTGGGGCGTCACACAGCTGGCCTGATTGCGGAGTCCCCGCTTGTGAAGTAGTAGGGGTCTGTGCAACACCCTGAAACTGGCACTGACTTCCCCTGCCCATGGTGGGGTAGGGAGGGACAAGGCATATTTGTGGTTGCCCCACTAATGGCTGGGACTGTGATACTCTATAGCTCTGAGATCCTTATCGCTGAGGACAATCCCTCTTCATTTGGCCTTGTTGGTTGCAATGATAGCAAGTCCTTTGGCCTGCCTGGTAGGAAGGCCTCTGATTTCTCCCATCTTGGGAGGATTGACCTTGGCCTTTGCCTTGATTGCCACAGCCTTGTGGAGTCGAATTCTTTTGCCTTTTCTCCAAGCTTGAATAAGAAGATTGGCCCTCCTTCTTCTTGTTTTTAGCACCTGCTTCCCAGATGTTTCGTGCGTCATCTACCTCTCTCTCAATGGCCATAGATGTCTCAACAATCGAGTCTAAGTCTTGCAGGCAGAGGCCCTTAATTTTAGCCCAGATGGATAATTTCAGGCTATCCTCAAACTTCCTCACCTTGGCCATGTCTGTGGCCACATAATCGTCAGTGAAATGGGCTAATTCCATGAACTTAGCCACGTATTCTAATATCGTTATATTCCCTTGTCTTAAGTCCAGGAACTCCCGAGCCTTATCTTGCCGGACAGATGCAGAAAAATATTTGCCCATGAAGAGCTCTCGGAACTCTCCCCATGTCGTTGCTTCCAAGTTCTTCGAGGCTTTAGCCCAATCCCACCATCGATGGGCTTCCTCTTCCAGCTGGAATGTAGCTAGCCTTATTTTAGTGGCATCGAAGGAGATCTCCACAGACTCTAAAATCTTGTCAACTTACAGGAACCAATGGTCGGTCACCATTGGATCTGTCCTTTCCATGAAAGTCAGAGGCTTGTGTGCCTTAAACTTCTGCAGGTTACTTGAGCCTCCTTGGCCCACATTTGCACTAGATTGTGCAATGGTAGCAGCCACAGCACTAGCCTGTGCAATGGTAGAAGCCGCAGTACCAATAGCCTCCACAAAGGCTTGATGGTCAAAGGCTGATGGTGGTTGGTTGTTGTTTTGCCCACCGCCTCGGCATCCTCTTCCTCGATTTGCCATCTACACACATGAAAGATAGCAATAGAGCCTAAAAAAGTATCCTAAGATAGGAATGAAGTATAAACTTTGAGATTTCTCTCCTTCTCTCACTAGTAGAGCGTATGCCATCACTAGTAGACATTTACACCTTGAACTATCCCGTTCATCCCTTTTTTTTTTACCCCAAAGTTATGTTTTCTAACCCTAGTGTTTCTTCTTTCGATATAGATTTCACCATGTATATACTTCACATAACACATAGCACATAACATGTAGCAATTTAAGCACATAACATGAAATGCACAATGAATGCAATGGTCTAGACTCATTCCCATCAAGCCCTAGGTAAATCGTATACCTAGGCTCTGATACCAAGCTATGGCACCCTGAAAACTGGGGGTCCTTTGTCAACCGTTGACCATCCGTCAACCCATGAAAATACCCGTGATTGTTGCCCAATCTGACAGCATGTCAATAGAATCCCTTTAACCGGGATTATTACCTACACGTATAACCCATGTGCATTTTACCATTTGACCAACCAAGGGCCAATATACCACGATTTATCCTTATTTTATGCCCATTTGTATCCTTGGAACCAAAGAACCCAAAGTCCAAAAGCATGGCAAAGCAGTATTAAAGTTTCAGATTTTTGGAGAACCTACCGGTAGGTTTTTCCTGATGAACAAAGTTCTGGCTGTACAAGATCCTACCGGTAGGTTTTGCCCACTGGACAGCGTTCTACCAGTAGGTTTTGCCCAAATTTGCCTGTTTCACATATTTTTCATTTACAATTCATTCCAAAACCCACTCAAACTCATATAACATAAATTTGTACATCAAACTTACTTAATACAAGTTCTATTACAATCATTTTCAAAAGGTTACATCTCCAAAACATACTTTTTCCAATGTTTTACAAAATATGGAGTAAAGGCCACAAGTCGGCCTCTCTTCATTCTCTAGGCCCTTGATGAGAGCCGTCCATCGGCGTATATCCCATAACTAAAATGTTTTCCTATATAGGGTGAGCCACGCTCAATAAAGTATCTCCTACAGAGACTACTCCCCAACCTAAGTGCGTATGAAATGTGCACATGCAACAGTCAACAAGCATCATCCATTCCACCTATGAATATACAATTCTATGTTGGAATTCTACTATGCCATGTCCTGAAATGAGACGCGACTCACTCATGCAATATACCCTGAGCCTTCACAGGCTCCCTTCAAACCTTGCAATGCTACATGTATAAAAACCCAGGGCATTCCGAGCCCCCGTCATTGATGTTTCACACCGAATGACTATTTTGTAACAAATTCATGTATTTTTATTTGGGTATTCGGATTCTGGGAGTCTCATTGCCGATTCTGCACACCATTACACTTTTTCAAAATTTTACCTCAGGGGAGTGTATGAACCAAGTGGCCGGTCTTGCACTCGAGGACTTGTCTAGCCCTTCTTGCTATACCTGACACAATTTTTTCATGCAACATGAAACCCGGCTAGATCTTTGATCCAACCTTCCCGAGTCCACTTATCAAACACCAAGAGTGGTGTTTGATTAAACCATGTACACACACCCACACTCATGCTTAATGCCCATGAATGCGATGCCAACTTCATACCCAATATGCGTATGCCAAATGAGCAATTTAAACCGCATATCAACATATTCCATGACAATGTTTATCTTCAGCATATAATTACCACAATTTATCATGACCCTAATATATTAACAACATATATCAACTCTTTCATACTCAACAATGATTCACAAGCATGTTACTACATAATCTATGTCAATAACATACTTTATTCGCAAAGGCACAATAATAACACATAGCATGCCACATAATACCAAATTCTAAGAATTTTCACAAATGACATCCACATGTCCAGTACAAGCTAGAAATTCATTTAGACCATTTCTATACCCATTTCCTCATTTCCATAACAATAGGCAAGTGACATATATAGTTATACACCTACCCATTCCATATGGACATCCTAGGTTAGAATTTAAACCAAAGTAGGAGGGAACCCTGCCTCTTAAAGCGTAAAATGAATGATAGAACCTTCAAGAACACCAAGCACAACTCCAAACTCTTGATTTCCCAAAATCTCTTATTTGGATCTTCGGTGAAATCCTTAGTTCTTGGTGCGGTTGCATAGCCCTCATTGAGGTGATTGACTTTTAACTCTTGGTTCGAGTCGATTCAACCAATGGAGCTCCATACATCGTAAGGAGAAGGTTGAACTTTTGATTTTTCTTTTCTCTCTTCAACCTCTTCCTCTTCTAACATGAGCCAGTAGATAGAATGGGGAGAAATCAGATATTTCTCCCCTATTTATACCCTTTGATTGTGCGGTCCACGTCGCGCCGCACTTTCCCTATTTTCGGGTCCGTTTTCGTCCCGAAACGATTAATTTCATCCTGATTTAAGTTTAGTTTATTTTTTTTTGAACTTTACTTCAATTATAAGAAAATTTTATAAATTTTATTTTTGGGGATGTTTGTGAGATCACTCGTCACCCAGTTGTCTCGTACAATATGAAAAATTTGACTATCTCGAAATTCGATAAAAATTTATAGGGTAACTAGATTTGGTGAGACGAATCCAACAGTAAGGTTCGTTGCATCATTCAAGCTCTATAAAAATATGTATTATAGTGGCAAATTACCGTTTTACCCTTTTTCAAAAAAAATTCAAATTTACCCAGGTTTTACACATGGTGTTTGATCGAACCATGCATACACCCGCCCACACTCATGCCCAATGCCCATGAATGTGATGCTTACATCATGCTCCATATGCAATGAATGCCAAATGAGCAATTTCCACCATTCTATTGCCAATTATATGAAAAGTATACAGTGTCTACAATTCACATGATGCTAACATATCATAAAACATATATTCACATTATATCCAATAACAAATCTCAAGCATGTTAGCACATACTCAATGCCAATAACACACTTAATTCACAAGGCACCATACAAACACAGCATGCCCACATAATTCCAATTTTCTAAGAAATCATATTATCTATGCAAACATACTTAATTTCACCTTTGCATTTAATCAAACACCTTCAAGGCACCCAATCATGTAATCACATACATACCCAAATTTCATCACATAGTTCAAGAATCACATTAGGTAATTTTTACATACCCAATTTAAGATAGAATTTATTATACCCATTTCAGATACTCAAATCATCAAATTCTCAACAATACACAAGTACTAAAGATGTTTAACAACCTACCCATTCCATATCACATTTCTAGGTTGAAAATAAACCTAGTTAGGATGAAAACCCTACCTCTTGAAACATAAAATGAATTGTAGAACCCTCAAGAACAACAACAAATCTCAATGTTGAATTTTCTCCAAAATTCCGTCTCGAAAACTTTGGTGGAATATATCCTTTTGGTATGTATGTGTACCCCTCGTCGTGGAGAGCAACTTTAATACTTGGCTCGAGTTAATTTGAGCAACAAGGAGGTGTAGATCGTAGAGAGAAGGTTAGATTTCTCACTTTTTCCTTCTCTTCCTCTCCAATGTTGAAGACCAGCTGAATAATGGGGAGAAATCAGATTTTCTCCCCCTGTTTATACTCCCTAAATTCTTGGTCCACAATGTGCCACACAACCCTTTTTTTTTCGGGTCCGTTTTCGTCCTAAAACGATTAAATTTTACCCCAATTTAAGTTCAAAATATTTTTTTTCAACTTGCTTTAAATTATTTTCCAAATTTTAAATTTTTATTAAACATTTCATTTTTGGTTCAACCGAGTCCCGACTGCCTTGTAAAATGTAAAAAATCTGACTATCTCATAATTTGATGAAAATTGACTAGATAGCTAGATTTCGCAAGATGAATCCAACGATAAGGTCCGTTTCATCGTCTGAGCTCTAAAAAATTCAAGTTTACAACCTGTACTATAGTGATAAATTACCATTTTGTCCTTTTTGGTAAAAAGTTCAAATTTACCCAGATTTTACACTAACTTCTTGTATACTGAGAAGGGTAAAAGATTTACACTCGCACCCAAGTCTAGAAGTACTTGCTCGACCTTGTAGTCCCCAATGGTAATAACAATGGTGGGATAGTCATGACTTTGTACTTGGCTTGAGTATTGGTTTATAGGATAGCTCTGTTAAGAATGCTTTCTTTTGAGCATTTTACTTGCAAAGGTCTTTCAGAATTTTCAAATAAGACAATATCTATCGAATAGAGTCAAGTAGAGGAATGTTAAGTTTCACCTACTTAAAAAAATGAAGAATCTCATCATGGTAGCTTTTTTAGTAGGGATTTTTAACATGTGGTATGGTATAAACTTAACAATCTTTAGCAACTCAAGTGTGTCACCATCCTTGGAGGTATCCTAAGTCACTTTTTTGTAGGCTTAGAGACTTTAGGTAGAATGTTCTTGTCAACCTCTTCACCATGCCTAAGAGTGGTGATTGACTTAAGTTGCTCTTTAGTCCTTTTAATAATATTACAAACCTCGACACCAAGTTGACCATTCGACTTCTCTTGGAATTATGCTGGGAACTTTCCTTTTTCTTGCTGAAGCACACCCATAGTGTTGGTGAACTTGGTCATCTGTGTTTTTATATCATTGAAAGCTTTTGCATTTTGATTGTTTATGGTTGTCTGATTTTGAATGAATTGATGTATGATATCCTCTAGACTTCTTTTGTATGGAGGTTGGTAGGGAGGTACAACGGGTTGTACTTGGGGAGCAAACCCTTGTGAAGATGGGTTCTAAACAAACCCTTTTGGTGCATTCAGAGAATAATTACTTCAAGATTGAGTGGGACTGCACCCTTATTGCCTATAAGGGAGATAAGACATAGGTGCAGAAGGTGAAGCTGAGGCATCATTTCTCCAACTAAATTATAAGTGTTTAAGTAGGGAGAAAATTGTTACATTGGCAAGTTAAAAACACTCACCTGCTCATTGCGCACTTCCTTAAAAACTAGTATGGTTGGGCACTCCTTAATAGAATTCTCAACTGGCTCATCAGGATCAGAAATATCCCATGAATGGGCATTCTCTACTAAGTTCTCAAAGTAATCTAGTGAAATTCTTTAATAGAAAAAAACTCATCAATTGCCAAGGAATAAATTCATGATATGGAATAACATTTAAGAGACCTTTAAACCTCTCCCACTAGTCGTAGAACTGTACATTTGGTTTTTCAGAAAAATTTTGGATTTGCTTCTTCAAAATAGTTTTTCTATGAACTGGAAAAAATTTATTTAGGAACTCTTTCGGTAAATCAACCCAAGTCTCTATGGCTGGGGATTTAAGAGAGTTCAACCAAGGTTTTTCTTTGTGCTTCAGATAGAATGGGAATGACTTAATCCTTGCTACCTCTTCTTGCACATTTTATTCAAGGAATGTGCTAACTACTTTTGCAAACTCCTTGATATGGAGGTAAGAGTTTTTCATATCCGCACCATGGAATTGGGGGAGTAGCTAGAGCATTCCAGGTTTAACGATAAAAGCTTGTCCCTACACTAGCAAATGTATACAAGAAGATATAGAGGGAGTAGGTTGGAAGTATTTTCTCATCGTCCTCACAGGAGGAACAAGTTGAAGATTATCTCCAACATTCCCAAGAATAATGAGAGGAACTAGTGGAAAGTTATTTTTTCAGTTCCCCTCATTTTGTAGATCATTGTTGTTTAGCCCTTCCATATCAAAAGTGTGTGTGGGGTCCAGTATAACTAGTCTATTGTGTATCGTGTCTCATAGTCACATGCAAAAACTAGAACCCATTAAATTAAAAGCAAAGTACAAAGGTGAACGCACCTAAGCTCATGATAGAAATCACATGACATACCAAACGCTCATCTAAATGACTTCTCAAACTACAAATGCATTGCTTGGCCAAGGCACCAAAGATGCTTGTCCTCTAAAGTGGGTTAAATGTAGATGATTTCCCAAGCGCAAGAAGTTTATCATTTAGTAACTTAGTCAATTACCGAGGTCGTCTCCACAGGGAAAACAAAAAGCTAAATTTGAACGGCGTAGATAAAGAAAAGTAAAACTCTTGACTTTTGAAAACGAATTTTTGAAAACACGTAATAACAATAATTAAAGAAAACCAGTTATTCATCAGAGTTCGTCCCATCGTGAACAGTATTTTTAAACTAATCCTATAACTCACTGATTAACCCTAATTAGTATGTAAATTAATATAGCTAAATAATTACATTATATAAGATAAATCAATTAAAAACTGTAAATTAGGGTTTGTGCGTAAGTTAGGGTTTTGTGTGTGTTATGTTTAAACTTTCAGGCTTTTGTGCGGAATTACAGGAAAGTATAAAGACCAATCTATCAAAGCTTGGAACTACAAGGGAAACAAGTGTAAAATAACCAAGAAATGGCCAGGACAACAAGAGATTAGCATCAATTTTCCAACAAAGCACCACCGCCCGGACGGTGGTGGTGGCCTCCAGACGGTCTCTTTAGGCGGTTTAGCTCATCCATCCACCTCTTGCTTCCTGGTTGCCTATATATATGAGAGCCCTCTTCATTTGAAACTGCCTGGGCTGGGAGAGTAGAGAAAGAAAGAGAAAAGAAAGAAAGGGAGAGAAAGAAAGTCGAAAGAGAGAAAGTCATAGAAAGAATTCAAGATCCAGTCTGTCCTACTCCTCAGCCAAAACTCTGTATTTATATATTTCTGTTATGTCATTCTATTTGGAGAATTGAACTGCTGCCACCTTTGTGCCTAAACTGATATTAAGGCTGGTTTTATTTCAATTGTTCCTTGCGAAAGAAGTGTCAATATTTGTATTCTATTTACTGTTGTAATGATAATTACCCGCACTTCTTGCATGACTATAGTAATGGAGTGTGAGTAGTTACTTATACCCTTCAGTAAAGGGTGAACATATGTATAATTTTGGTTAAACTATGGAATATATATATATATATATATATATACAAATATGAACAAGATGCGGAATTCATGGAAGATAGAAGAATATGGACAGATATGGAAAATATACAAAATATTTCAATAAAGAAAATAAACACTTACAACACTAGAACTAATGGTCTAGTGGAAATAAGCGGTGATAATAGAGCTCTTCTCTTGCATTATGAAGAAGGCTTTACAAGTGAGGGGTAGGTTTACAAAACTAGAGGGTTTGTAATGTTTCTTTGAAACCAGACTAGAGAGTGTCTGAGGTTTTCAAAGTTTGGTTTGTTGAGAAGAGGGAGCTGCCTTATATAGAGGTAAGGGACTCCGGATTCTTTTGCTGTAATCATTCTGCCTTTCTCTTTCACTCAGGGTAAAGTAATTCACTTTCTTGCTTTCGGCTGGAAAGTGGAGTAAGATTCTTTTACCCGGGTAACTAGGACATGCTGAAGGGACTAGTGGGTCCTGTCTGTCTGTCCTGAGAATCCATCTTTCGGTGGAAAAGCAGATTGTGGGTTCTGCCTTTGTCTGTGAGAATCCTGCTTTTAAGGAAAGGGGATCCTATGCAGACATATGATATTATTTTTACACAGAGTGGACAGCTTTTCTTTCTCTTTCAAAGAAAGTAGTGATTGAAGCCACTTTATGTAAATAATAATTCATGGGAGTGCAAGGTCAGGTGTGAGGTCATCAACATCAAAGTCTTCAATTCCTTCATAAGGGTCGTGAGCATATCCTGCTGGGAGTTCGGAGGAAGAGCCTTGGGAAGATGATTCACTATCTGAGTCAAGTTGTTCCAAGAGCTTCTGAAGGAGCTTTGCCTTGGATTTCTTCTTGCTGGACTTCTTTTGAGA
>CAUOFW020000001.1:475030-490232 GCA_963454935.2 Ilex paraguariensis
TATATATATATATATATATATATATATATATATATATATATATAATATGCTCACAATTATGAACACCGAGCTATATTTAATATTCTATACTATTTATTATTATGAACTTCACGTGTGATACAGTGATGCACCTAATTGGGTATTACTACGTAACCCATAATTATGTCATCAGTAAATCATCAACCTTCCGGTTAAATATCTACAGTGTTCCAACAGTATGGCTTGATCTCCAGGTGCACTGAGGATGTTCTACTGTTGCATGGTACAATTGTCAAATTAATAATCTAAGTAATCCTCCTGAATGCCTTGACCTTCTGGATTACTGAGGTTGTTTAACTGATACAAGGTATAAAAGTTGTCGGATGAATAACCAAAATGATCCTCCTGAATGGCTTGAATCTTGTTTAACTGATACATACTATAATAAAGCCAATTGAGTAATTCAAGTGATCCTCATGAATGCTTTAACCTTCTAGTTTACTTGGATTAGTCAATTGTCATATAACCCACTAACCTAAGAAGTTTTTGTATTATGATTTAGTAATATTACTAGCTAACTTAAGAAGTTGCTATGTTATGGTTTAATAATACTGCCAACTAACCTAAGAAGTTGTTGTGGTATGGTTTATATACATTAGACCAACCGGTTGACTTTTCACTGACTTGAAAGTTAATTATTGTAAGGTAGCATTTTCAGTACTTAACCAATATAAAGCATATGAGATCCTTAAAGTGAAGGTAATTTTCATATTATTGTCTTTTAACAATCTGGTTACACATTTCATTTACTTAGACTAGTTATCAATCTAAGCTCACATCACAAGCTATCTCATCCTACACTACTTTAACAATAACTTCACTGTTCTTATTTTAAATTGTCATTATTAAAACTCTACGTGAGATCCATCTTGGACTTAAACCGAGAAAACTACAATTTGACCACTTATACTTGGGTGTATAATATAAATATCAGATCACGACATAAGTTCGAATAAAGTTTTGGCGTCGTTGCCAGGGAGTTAAGGTAATTTGAAATTAAATAAAATAGAGAAATTATTTACTTGTATTATATATATATATATAGATTGTTTGTTTTCCGTTTAAAAAAAAAAATTATGTTTGTTCATTCATCAGTATGTTCTGTAAATCAGTCATCTTTTTCATCTTCATCTACACAATCATCATTTGAATTAAGCATGGATCAAAATATTCCTAAGGAACAACATCTTAGAGAACAAGAAGTAGTTGAAAATGTTTGACCATTGAGAGAATATTTACATCCTACACGAACTAATGTTCCATCATGTTTTGTTTTTCCAACATATGCTCCAATTCTTAATATTAAGCCAGGAACAATACAGTTATTACCATAGTTTCATGGTTTAGAAACTGAAAATCCTTATGTGCATATGAAAGAATTGAAGAAGTCTGTAGAACATTGCAAGATAATTCTGAAATGGTCAAATTAAAATTTTTTCCTTTTTCTTTGAAAGATAGAGTGAAACAGTGGCTTAACTCTTTAAGAGCTAATTCTATTACAAATTGACAAGCTTTACAAACTGAGTTTTTTTTAAAAAAATTTCCTATGCATCGTACTAATACATTAAGAAGTCAAATAATAAATTTTTATCAATGTTGGGAAAGATTTAAAGATATTCTCCAAGTTTGTCCACATCATCCATTTGAAAACTGAACTTTATTTGGTTTTTTTTGTGATGTTCCTCCACCTACAATGCGACAATTTGTTGAAATGATGGCCCAGGGAGAATTTTTGAGTAAAAATCTTGAAGAAACAATTTAATTTTTTTGATACGATTTCTGAGAGTTCCCAGATGTGGGATTTGACTTCTTCAAATATTGTGGAAAATAAGCCACCTACATACAAAAGAGGAAAATATGTGTTAAAAGAAGATGATGATTTAAGAGCTAAAATGGCTAATTTATCTCGAAAATTAGAAGCTTTAGAAATGAAAAAATAAAACAAGTGTCTTTCGTGTCTTCTATTGTGACGCCTCGAAAATCGGGGGTCCTTTTTACACCATTGACCACCAGTCAACCCGCGGAATTACCTGTGATTTGCTGTACAACCCGACATTACGTTAGTAGTATCCCTTTACTTGGGATTATAACTCACATGTGTAACTCGTGTTCCTTTAATCATTTACTCCAACCGAGGTTCAATATACCCCAATATATATCATTTAATGTCCATTTGTATCATTGGAACCAAGAAAACCAAAGTCCAATTGCATAGCAAAATAATTTTAAAATTTCTGATTTTTGGAAAGTGCATCGGTACGCGTACTAGTACGATTTGCCTACTGGACCTCAGCGTACCGGTACACATCCCGGTACGCTTTGCTAGTTCTTCCCTGTTTCACCTGTTTTCAATTTCCAATCATTTCCAATCCATCTCATTTTCACCCCAAAACACATATAATGGAGTTTTTGACATAAAACCTCATTTGTACAAGTTCATTATATTTAATTTACATATATTTACATGCCAAAACATAGTTTTAACAAGAGGTTACAAACAGTCAAGGTTAAAGGCCATATGTCGGCCCCTCTTCACCCTTGAGGCTCCGAATGAGAGTCGTCCACCTGCGTGTATCCCACACCTGAAATATTTTTCCATATAGGGTGAGCCAACACTCAGTAGAATATTTCCTACAAAGGTTACTCCATCCCTAGATGCATATGCAATGTTTTGTGCAACACTTAACCATCAGTTTCCATTCCAAGTAAGAATATGTATTTCAATGATGGAATTTACTATGTCATGCCATGAAATGAGGTGAGACTCACTCACGCATATCAACACGAGCCCTTCCCGAATCCTCAACACATGCCATGAAATGAGATGAGACTCACTTATGCACCACAACCCGAGTCATACCCGACTCCTCAACATAATGCAATGCCAAAGTGTATTAAACCGTCATTTATATTCACATCAAATGACTTTCACAATTCCAGGGTCTTTCTTGGGGCGGGTATTCATGGACCTAGACCAACGGCACCTAGTCGACACGGAATTCAAGGACTTCAACCAACGGTTTCGCGTACACCAACATACTTTATGGACTCTTATACCAACGGAGTGCGAATCCAATCACTGGGCCTCTCACTCGAGGGATATTCTAGCCCCTCTTGCTAAGCCTGACCCAATTTGCCATACAACCGTGTGTTAGTCGGATCATTGATCCAAATTTTTTCAAGTCCACTCGTCATCCACCAATTGGGTGACGACGTCAACCATGCACACACACCCACATGATACGAGGTCTCCATGCAAATGCTATGTAATGAACTATTGCATAGCAATGTCTTGTTGCATACGTAATGAATGCCATATGGACAACCGAAACCACATATTTCAACATATGTCATGGCAATTTATATCCTAAGCATATAATTACCAAAATCCATCACAATTCATAAGCATGTTACCACAATATCCATGTCAATAACACACTGAAATCACAAGGCACAATATAAACACATAACATGCCCACATAAACCCAATTTTCAAGAGTTTACATAAATGCTTCCACATATAAAAGTCATGCTAGAATTTGGTCTAGGCCATTTATATATCCATTTCCTTATTTCCATGACTATAGGCTAGTCATATATTATTTGATACCTTTAACCATTTCATACGGACACCGAGGTTAGAAATCAATCAAAGTAGGAGGGAACCCTACCTCTAGAAGCATAAAACGACGTTGGGAAGCCCGAATAACCCAAAACAATCTTGAATCCTCACTTCCCCAAAATTTTATTTTTTCAACCTTCAGTGAAACCCGTCTTTTTTTGTGTGGTCGCATAGCCCTTGGTGAAGAGAACTACTTTTGTTCTTGGCCCGAGCGGATTTGAGCACTAGAATCTTGTAGATCGTATAGAGAAGGTGGAGAAATCAAGCTCTTTCCCTCTCTTCTTTTCTTCAACATGAACCGGCTGAACAAAATGGGGCAAAAATCAGATTTTTCCCCTATTTATAGTCTTAGAATACTTGGCCCACAATGCGCCACATAACCACTTTTTCCCGGTTCCATTTTTGCCCCGATACGATTAAATTTCATTCTGGTTTAAGTTCAAAATATTTTTATTTTAATTTGCCTTAAATTATTTTATAAATTTCAATGTAAAACGCAAAAATCTCGACCATCTCAGAATTCGATGAAATTTGACGTGGTAACTAAATTTTGCGAGACCAATCCAACAGTGAGGTCCTTTTCATCATCCGAGATCTAAAAAATTTTAGGTTTTCAACCCGTACCATAATAGCAAATTACTGTTTTGCCCTTTTTCATAAAAAATTTAAATTTAAATTTTATATTCTTCCCCCCTTAAAAGAATTTTATCCCCGAAATTCACACACACACATACACACTTAACTGCATGCATATGCAACATTAATATTATAATTAAACTTGTAAAGCTCGTACCTTTGTCCTCGAACAGGAACGGATAATTGGTACGTATGGTATCCTCATGCTCCCATGTCGCCTCCTCCATTCCTCGGTACTGGCATAGCACCTTCACTAGCCGTACAGTCTTGACTCACAAAACCTGCTCCCAGCTATCCATGATACACACCAGTACCTCCTCAAAGGTCCCATCCGCATCAATAGTCAATTCACCCCAATCTACCACATGTGTCAAATCTGGAGTATACTTCTGGAGCATAGAGACATGGAACACCGCGTGAACACCCGATAAATTGGGCGATAACGCCAATTTGTAAGCCATTGCACCCACCCTCTCGAGTACCTCGAAGGGCCCAAAAAAGCTCGACGACAGCTTCCCCAATTTTATGAATCTGACCACTCCCCTCTTAGACNGAGCCTTGGGAAGATGATTCACTATCTGAGTCAAGTTGTTCCAAGAGCTTCTGAAGGAGCTTTGCCTTGGATTTCTTCTTGCTGGACTTCTTTTGAGAACCTTTGGATGAAGATTCTTCTGGTTGAGCTTGTTTAATAGGAAGGTTAGCCTGGCTTGAATGAGCGGGCAGTTCCTTCATTGGAGTTGCTGGTTGTAAGGGACCTGGAACTACTATTGGAGTTGGTACCCTTACAGGGAAGTCTTGTTTCACCATCGTGATAATGTCACTATGCTGAAACCTGGGCCACCATTTGGCATAGAATTGTCGGGTCAAATTGAATCCCACAATTTCCCATTGCCATTTGAGTATCCACGGGACTTTGTACCTGCAAAGAAATATTAGTAATAAGGGTAATGGGGACTCCTGTTTACTAGGACGGTAAAGGGAGTAAAAGATTTTGATCTGATCTTGAAGATCAGTTGGAAAGATTTCATCAATGGGACCATGATGATGCCACCACTGACTAAACCATGCAGGAATATGGCTTTTGAAATCTTTGTGAAAATTTAAGAACCATGAATGGGACAAATCCTCATTCTGGTAGAGTAATATTTTTGACCATGACTCAATGTAGTCATAGTAATTAAATCGTCTGGTGTGAAAAGGAAGTTCTCGGAGCAAAGAAGGGTGAGAACCCCATTCCTCAACAGAAATGATTTTGGTAATATACAAACTATGATAGATAACCTTATTTGGGTTTATCTTATCAAGGATGGGTTTGGTAAAAATAGACTTAGTGTAGTAGAGAATATCTTGGTAAAAACTATGGGGTTTTTTCAAGTCTACTGGAACATAAGTCTANTGGTAATATACAAACTATGATAGATAACCTTATTTGGGTTTATCTTATCAAGGATGGGTTTGGTAAAAATAGACTTAGTGTAGTAGAGAATATCTTGGTAAAAACTATGGGATTTTTCCAAGTCTACTGGAACATAAGTCCATCCTTCTGGGAGGTAGGCCTTTACAAGGTCTTTTGGATCCTTTTATTTAGAATGGGCTAGTTCAATGGCTAGAACATTCTAGGAATGGGCTTTGACATAGTCAACCTTTGGACCTNTGGGTTTTGTCTAGGATTTCATCTGGAAATTTATCTGCAAACTGGATGGCTCTACTAATAGGAGTGATAGTAGAATCCTGGATATTGTATCCTAAAAACTTTACTGAGGTTTGGAACAATTTAATCTTGGATNGGGAATGGGCTTTGACATAGTCAACCTTTGGACCTGATTGGGCTGCAAAAGGTTGTGAGGCTTTATAGGGGTTTGTCATGGCACTAATGGTCCTGACAGGTGGCTGTTGGGCCATTTGGGTAAAGGTAAGTGGGTTGATAGTGGTTGATACGGCTACTGGCCGAATAACCAAAGCAGATTGGGCTACTGGCCTTGTGGGCTGAGTAGTTTGTAATAAAAATCTGTTTGACAAGGCTAATGGCAAGTCAAGNGGTTGATACGGCTACTGGCCGAATAACCAAAGCAGATTGGGCTACTGGCCTTGTGGACTGAGTAGTTTGTAATAAAAATCTGTTTGACAAGGCTAATGGCAAGTCAAGTTCAGATTTGGGTTGTTTTTGTTTATCCTTCTTTCCCCCCGGATTTTTGGAGGAAGTTCCGGATGAACTAGGTTTAAGCTTTGAAAACCTCAGACATTCTCTAGTCTGGTTTCAAAGGAACATTACAAACCCTCTAGTTTTGTAAACCTACCCCTCACTTGTAAAGCCTTCTTCATAATGCAAGAGAAGAGCTCCATTATCACCGCTTATTTCCACTAGACCATTAGTTCTAGTGTTGTAAGTGTTTATTTTCTTTATTGAAATATTTTGTATATTTTCCATATCTGTCCATATTCTTCTATCTTCCATGGATTCCGCATCTTGTTCATATTTGTATATATATATATATATATATATATTCCATAGTTTAACCAAAATTATACATATGTTNTATATATATATATATATATATATATATATATATATATATATATAATATGCTCACAATTATGAACACCGAGCTATATTTAATATTCTATACTATTTATTATTATGAACTTCACGTGTGATACAGTGATGCACCTAATTGGGTATTACTACGTAACCCATAATTATGTCATCAGTAAATCATCAACCTTCCGGTTAAATATCTACAGTGTTCCAACAGTATGGCTTGATCTCCAGGTGCACTGAGGATGTTCTACTGTTGCATGGTACAATTGTCAAATTAATAATCTAAGTAATCCTCCTGAATGCCTTGACCTTCTGGATTACTGAGGTTGTTTAACTGATACAAGGTATAAAAGTTGTCGGATGAATAACCAAAATGATCCTCCTGAATGGCTTGAATCTTGTTTAACTGATACATACTATAATAAAGCCAATTGAGTAATTCAAGTGATCCTCATGAATGCTTTAACCTTCTAGTTTACTTGGATTAGTCAATTGTCATATAACCCACTAACCTAAGAAGTTTTTGTATTATGATTTAGTAATATTACTAGCTAACTTAAGAAGTTGCTATGTTATGGTTTAATAATACTGCCAACTAAC
The DNA here is from genome assembly GCA_963454935.2 of Ilex paraguariensis. Taxonomy (NCBI): domain Eukaryota; kingdom Viridiplantae; phylum Streptophyta; class Magnoliopsida; order Aquifoliales; family Aquifoliaceae; genus Ilex; species Ilex paraguariensis. The sequence goes on from CAUOFW020000001.1 coordinate 482,467, forward strand.
CTAAGAAGTTGTTGTGGTATGGTTTATATACATTAGACCAACCGGTTGACTTTTCACTGACTTGAAAGTTAATTATTGTAAGGTAGCATTTTCAGTACTTAACCAATATAAAGCATATGAGATCCTTAAAGTGAAGGTAATTTTCATATTATTGTCTTTTAACAATCTGGTTACACATTTCATTTACTTAGACTAGTTATCAATCTAAGCTCACATCACAAGCTATCTCATCCTACACTACTTTAACAATAACTTCACTGTTCTTATTTTAAATTGTCATTATTAAAACTCTACGTGAGATCCATCTTGGACTTAAACCGAGAAAACTACAATTTGACCACTTATACTTGGGTGTATAATATAAATATCAGATCACGACATAAGTTCGAATAAAGTTTTGGCGTCGTTGCCAGGGAGTTAAGGTAATTTGAAATTAAATAAAATAGAGAAATTATTTACTTGTATTATATATATATATATAGATTGTTTGTTTTCCGTTTAAAAAAAAAAATTATGTTTGTTCATTCATCAGTATGTTCTGTAAATCAGTCATCTTTTTCATCTTCATCTACACAATCATCATTTGAATTAAGCATGGATCAAAATATTCCTAAGGAACAACATCTTAGAGAACAAGAAGTAGTTGAAAATGTTTGACCATTGAGAGAATATTTACATCCTACACGAACTAATGTTCCATCATGTTTTGTTTTTCCAACATATGCTCCAATTCTTAATATTAAGCCAGGAACAATACAGTTATTACCATAGTTTCATGGTTTAGAAACTGAAAATCCTTATGTGCATATGAAAGAATTGAAGAAGTCTGTAGAACATTGCAAGATAATTCTGAAATGGTCAAATTAAAATTTTTTCCTTTTTCTTTGAAAGATAGAGTGAAACAGTGGCTTAACTCTTTAAGAGCTAATTCTATTACAAATTGACAAGCTTTACAAACTGAGTTTTTTTTAAAAAAATTTCCTATGCATCGTACTAATACATTAAGAAGTCAAATAATAAATTTTTATCAATGTTGGGAAAGATTTAAAGATATTCTCCAAGTTTGTCCACATCATCCATTTGAAAACTGAACTTTATTTGGTTTTTTTTGTGATGTTCCTCCACCTACAATGCGACAATTTGTTGAAATGATGGCCCAGGGAGAATTTTTGAGTAAAAATCTTGAAGAAACAATTTAATTTTTTTGATACGATTTCTGAGAGTTCCCAGATGTGGGATTTGACTTCTTCAAATATTGTGGAAAATAAGCCACCTACATACAAAAGAGGAAAATATGTGTTAAAAGAAGATGATGATTTAAGAGCTAAAATGGCTAATTTATCTCGAAAATTAGAAGCTTTAGAAATGAAAAAATAAAACAAGTGTCTTTCGTGTCTTCTATTGTGACGCCTCGAAAATCGGGGGTCCTTTTTACACCATTGACCACCAGTCAACCCGCGGAATTACCTGTGATTTGCTGTACAACCCGACATTACGTTAGTAGTATCCCTTTACTTGGGATTATAACTCACATGTGTAACTCGTGTTCCTTTAATCATTTACTCCAACCGAGGTTCAATATACCCCAATATATATCATTTAATGTCCATTTGTATCATTGGAACCAAGAAAACCAAAGTCCAATTGCATAGCAAAATAATTTTAAAATTTCTGATTTTTGGAAAGTGCATCGGTACGCGTACTAGTACGATTTGCCTACTGGACCTCAGCGTACCGGTACACATCCCGGTACGCTTTGCTAGTTCTTCCCTGTTTCACCTGTTTTCAATTTCCAATCATTTCCAATCCATCTCATTTTCACCCCAAAACACATATAATGGAGTTTTTGACATAAAACCTCATTTGTACAAGTTCATTATATTTAATTTACATATATTTACATGCCAAAACATAGTTTTAACAAGAGGTTACAAACAGTCAAGGTTAAAGGCCATATGTCGGCCCCTCTTCACCCTTGAGGCTCCGAATGAGAGTCGTCCACCTGCGTGTATCCCACACCTGAAATATTTTTCCATATAGGGTGAGCCAACACTCAGTAGAATATTTCCTACAAAGGTTACTCCATCCCTAGATGCATATGCAATGTTTTGTGCAACACTTAACCATCAGTTTCCATTCCAAGTAAGAATATGTATTTCAATGATGGAATTTACTATGTCATGCCATGAAATGAGGTGAGACTCACTCACGCATATCAACACGAGCCCTTCCCGAATCCTCAACACATGCCATGAAATGAGATGAGACTCACTTATGCACCACAACCCGAGTCATACCCGACTCCTCAACATAATGCAATGCCAAAGTGTATTAAACCGTCATTTATATTCACATCAAATGACTTTCACAATTCCAGGGTCTTTCTTGGGGCGGGTATTCATGGACCTAGACCAACGGCACCTAGTCGACACGGAATTCAAGGACTTCAACCAACGGTTTCGCGTACACCAACATACTTTATGGACTCTTATACCAACGGAGTGCGAATCCAATCACTGGGCCTCTCACTCGAGGGATATTCTAGCCCCTCTTGCTAAGCCTGACCCAATTTGCCATACAACCGTGTGTTAGTCGGATCATTGATCCAAATTTTTTCAAGTCCACTCGTCATCCACCAATTGGGTGACGACGTCAACCATGCACACACACCCACATGATACGAGGTCTCCATGCAAATGCTATGTAATGAACTATTGCATAGCAATGTCTTGTTGCATACGTAATGAATGCCATATGGACAACCGAAACCACATATTTCAACATATGTCATGGCAATTTATATCCTAAGCATATAATTACCAAAATCCATCACAATTCATAAGCATGTTACCACAATATCCATGTCAATAACACACTGAAATCACAAGGCACAATATAAACACATAACATGCCCACATAAACCCAATTTTCAAGAGTTTACATAAATGCTTCCACATATAAAAGTCATGCTAGAATTTGGTCTAGGCCATTTATATATCCATTTCCTTATTTCCATGACTATAGGCTAGTCATATATTATTTGATACCTTTAACCATTTCATACGGACACCGAGGTTAGAAATCAATCAAAGTAGGAGGGAACCCTACCTCTAGAAGCATAAAACGACGTTGGGAAGCCCGAATAACCCAAAACAATCTTGAATCCTCACTTCCCCAAAATTTTATTTTTTCAACCTTCAGTGAAACCCGTCTTTTTTTGTGTGGTCGCATAGCCCTTGGTGAAGAGAACTACTTTTGTTCTTGGCCCGAGCGGATTTGAGCACTAGAATCTTGTAGATCGTATAGAGAAGGTGGAGAAATCAAGCTCTTTCCCTCTCTTCTTTTCTTCAACATGAACCGGCTGAACAAAATGGGGCAAAAATCAGATTTTTCCCCTATTTATAGTCTTAGAATACTTGGCCCACAATGCGCCACATAACCACTTTTTCCCGGTTCCATTTTTGCCCCGATACGATTAAATTTCATTCTGGTTTAAGTTCAAAATATTTTTATTTTAATTTGCCTTAAATTATTTTATAAATTTCAATGTAAAACGCAAAAATCTCGACCATCTCAGAATTCGATGAAATTTGACGTGGTAACTAAATTTTGCGAGACCAATCCAACAGTGAGGTCCTTTTCATCATCCGAGATCTAAAAAATTTTAGGTTTTCAACCCGTACCATAATAGCAAATTACTGTTTTGCCCTTTTTCATAAAAAATTTAAATTTAAATTTTATATTCTTCCCCCCTTAAAAGAATTTTATCCCCGAAATTCACACACACACATACACACTTAACTGCATGCATATGCAACATTAATATTATAATTAAACTTGTAAAGCTCGTACCTTTGTCCTCGAACAGGAACGGATAATTGGTACGTATGGTATCCTCATGCTCCCATGTCGCCTCCTCCATTCCTCGGTACTGGCATAGCACCTTCACTAGCCGTACAGTCTTGACTCACAAAACCTGCTCCCAGCTATCCATGATACACACCAGTACCTCCTCAAAGGTCCCATCCGCATCAATAGTCAATTCACCCCAATCTACCACATGTGTCAAATCTGGAGTATACTTCTGGAGCATAGAGACATGGAACACCGCGTGAACACCCGATAAATTGGGCGATAACGCCAATTTGTAAGCCATTGCACCCACCCTCTCGAGTACCTCGAAGGGCCCAAAAAAGCTCGACGACAGCTTCCCCAATTTTATGAATCTGACCACTCCCCTCTTAGACATCACCTTCAAGAAGACATGATCTCCCACCTCAAACTCCAGAGGTCACCGCCGTCTGTCAGCGTAGCTCTTCTGTTGACTATGAGTCGTAAGAAGTCACTTCCGTATCAAGTCCACCTTCTCGGAGGTGTCTCTAATCAAATCTGGACCCGTAGAGGATCTTTCTCCCATCTCTGTCCAACAAACTGGAGAATGACATGGCCTCCCATATAGTGCCTTATAGGATGCCATCTGAATGTTTGCCTAATAACTGTTGTTGTAGGTGAATTCCACTAAGGGTAAATGCTCGTCTTAGCTACCCTTGAGATCTAGGACGCATGTTTCCAACATGTCCTCTAATGTATAGATAGTCTGCTCAGATTGACCGTCCGTCTGGGGATGAAAAGCAATACTCATCATCAACTGTGTCCCTATGGCTCGCTAGAAACTCTCCCAAAAAATGAGCCGTAAACCTGGGATCCTGATCCGATACTATAGATACAAGTACCCCATGCAACCGAATAATTTCTCGTATATAAAACCTGCAGAATTCCTCCAGTGTGAAGGTCATTCGTACCGCCAAAAAGTGTGCCAACTTTGTAAGCCAGTCCACTATCACCCACAAAATCCATCGTGACATGCTCCCACTTCCACTCAGCTACCTCCCAAGGCTGGAGTAACCCCACTGGTCTTTGGTGCTCGGCCTTGACCTGCTGACAAGTGAGACATCGTTTGACAAAATCTCCAACATCCCTCTTTATCCTACTCCAATAATACTGGCGACGAAGATCATGGAACATATTCGTGCCACGTGGATGCACCGTAAAACTAGAGCGATGGAATTCTCTAAGAATCTCCTCTCTCAGCTCCTTAGATTGGGGAACTGCAATCCTTCCCTTAAACCGAAGATTACCATCCTTATGTATGATCCAACCTTCGTCACTTGTACCCGACCGTACCCAATCCTTAATGGACAATATCTCCGTGTCCTGTCCCTAAGACTCGATCACTCTGCTCAGTAAAGAAGGCGTAACCACCAAACTCCCCAAAGTTCCCTGAGCCTGACCCATGTAGAGTAGCCAAAACTGTCCCACAGTCTCGAGCATCTGTCATTCTCGGGAAGCCATATTAGCCACAACTCCCCCTGACTTCTGGCTGAGTGCATTAGCCACCACATTTGACTTACTAGGATGGTAATGCAAAGTGAAGTCGTAGTCCTCCAGATACTCCATCCACCTGCATTGCCTCATGTTGAGGTCCCACTGTGTAAAAATATACTTCAAACTTTTGTGGTCTGAAAACACCTTAAATTTCTCACCATATAAATAGTGGTGACAAGCCTTCAAGGGAAAGACAATGGCTGACAACTCCATGTCGTGTGTAGGATAATTCTGTTCGTGGTTCTTTAATTGCCAAGAACCATAAACCACCACCCTCCCCGATTGTATCAAAACATAACCCAGTCCGTCTCTGGAAGCATCACAATATACCGTGTACATCTGTCTTCTCTCTGATAATATCAAAATGGGGGCTGAAGTGAGCCTCCTCTTTAGTTCCTGGAATGCTTTCTCACATGAATCATTCCACTCAAACTTGACCCCCTTTCGGGTCAATCTCGTCATAGGTTCAGCTCATTGGAAGAAGTCCTTGATGAACCTCCTGTAATACCGTACCAATCCCAAGAAACTACGTATCTTGAAGATTGTCTTCGGCCTCTCCCAACTCATAACTGCCTCAACCTTTTATGGGTCCCCAGATACATTCGAAGCTGACACCACGTGTCCCAAAAACTTTACTTTCGTAAGCCAAAATTCACACTTCCTGAACTTGGCATACAACTAGTGCTCTCTTAAGGTCTAGAGAACAACCCTCAAGCGATCCTCATGTTCCTCCTCAGACTTGTAGTAGATCAAGAAGTCATCGATAAACACCACGACGAATTGATCTAGATAGGGTTGAAACACCCTATGCATGAGATCCATGAATGCCACTGGGGCATTCGTCAATCCAAATGTTATCATAGTGAACTCAAAATGCCCGTAACACGTTCTGAACGCCATCTTAGGGATATCTGTCTCCCTAATCCTTAACTGATGATAATAGGTGCAAAGATCTATCTTGGAGTAGACCCGCGCCCCTCTCAACTTATCAAATAGGTCATCAATCCTCAGCAAAGGATACCTATTCTTGATGGTGATCTGATTTAACTGTTGATAGTCTATGCACAATCGAAGGGTCTTGTCCTTCTTCTTGAAAAATAATACCAGAGCACCCCTAAGATGAAGTGCTCGGTCTAATAAAACCCTTGTCCAACAATTCTTGTAATTAGACCTTGAGTTCTTGCAACTCAGCTGGCGTCATCCTATGTGGAGTCATACAAATCGGCTCTGTACCAGGATGCAACTCAATGCTAAAGTCAACATCCCTATGGAGAGGTAATCCCAGTAGTTCATCCAAAACAATATCCTTATACTCACACACAACCTGAGATAGACCTAACTCATGTCTCACCTCATCTTCCAGGGTAAGGCTTTCAAGCCAACCCATCAACTGCCCGTGCCAATAGGAGTCATACACGGCTTGGGGTAAAGCATCACGTTTTCCCCCTAGAATTTGAAACAAACACCATCAGGCGTATAAGTAGTGACCCTCTTCAGATCACAATCAATGATGAGTCGATTTGCCACCAACCAATCCATCCTGAGGATAACATCGAACTCCGACGTGTCCATGACCCAAAGGTCCACGATGAGTAGAATTCCNTTTAACAATCTGGTTACACATTTCATTTACTTAGACTAGTTATCAATCTAAGCTCACATCACAAGCTATCTCATCCTACACTACTTTAACAATAACTTCACTGTTCTTATTTTAAATTGTCATTATTAAAACTCTACGTGAGATCCATCTTGGACTTAAACCGAGAAAACTACAATTTGACCACTTATACTTGGGTGTATAATATAAATATCAGATCACGACATAAGTTCGAATAAAGTTTTGGCGTCGTTGCCAGGGAGTTAAGGTAATTTGAAATTAAATAAAATAGAGAAATTATTTACTTGTATTATATATATATATATAGATTGTTTGTTTTCCGTTTAAAAAAAAAAATTATGTTTGTTCATTCATCAGTATGTTCTGTAAATCAGTCATCTTTTTCATCTTCATCTACACAATCATCATTTGAATTAAGCATGGATCAAAATATTCCTAAGGAACAACATCTTAGAGAACAAGAAGTAGTTGAAAATGTTTGACCATTGAGAGAATATTTACATCCTACACGAACTAATGTTCCATCATGTTTTGTTTTTNTTGGTCTGGATTTAGTAGGGATATTGTCTTCACTAAATCCTTTAATATAAGGAAGCTTGACTATGTGCTTCTTCCTATGCCAGAATGCTGTAGGAAGAGAGGAACAAACTTCTGATTCTAAGTTTTCCCTAAACCTATCAATCTTTTGTTGTAAGATTGGGTTGGTTAGGTGTTCTTTAGTTCTGAGGTGGTTAATCTCTTGTTTAAGAAATTCCACTTG